>JAHHZJ010001437.1:0-179554 GCA_021437245.1 Aegilops speltoides | reverse complement strand
GCCCTTGGCGCGTTGTTCTCGCATGAGCTAATAGCGGTTGGATGAGTCAGGGCACACCACTTGGTGCCCCCATGGCCACGGGAACCGCGCGCTAGTTGTTTTTCTTCAGGACCTTTGCATGAGAAGACTGGGCACGATGTCTGTGCTTGGGTCCGTCCATGCAGCATCGATAAACCCAACAGCTAAGCTCTGTCTGGCGGGCCAGCCCCGTTCACGTCACCTCCTGGGGTTGTTGGTGCCTCGCCTTCTCATGCACAAACCTTAGGAGACTCACTCGGCGCAGGATGCCTAACCATCTCGCAGGATCAACACGAGCATCCCCAATCAAGACCAGGTGCAACCCGCCTTGAGGTAGGGCCTCGTGAGTCCCGCGCTGGCTCACGGGTGCCCATACACACCTCCTCCAGGCCTGCTATGCAAGCCTCGTGTCAGGGCGGGGCTGTACACGCCCTGGGGGCTCTCCTCCAAGGGAACCCCCTCCCACGCACCAGTGGAAGCACCATGCTCCGCACTGGCCGTCGACACTGCCGAGGAGCAGCTAAGTACACTAGTTATTCTTATCAAATGGAAAGGAGTTCTAAATACAACATGCTTAACAGCAACCAAATATAGTCATTCCTAGAGCTATTTTAAAACTAGTATTGATGAAATTGTACTTTATAGTTCATACTAGCACATATAGAACATCACATTGTGAATAATTGAAATAAACAAGGCATACTACGAACAACCAAAGATGGTAACTGAAACTGGACATATGCTAACTACAAACTTTAGAACAACCAAAAAACCATAGAAATAAACAAGGCATAATGCAAATAACCAAATATAGCAATAAATATTGGATAGGTTCTCACTACAAAAGGGGTCCGAGAAAACAAATCATGGGATTCCTCCAGTGAAGACGCACGGCAAAACAAATCATAGGTTTCCTCACTTGTCAGAGATGGGTCCTCCTTGTGATCACCATCGATGAGGTCTGACTTAGCAGCTGAGGATCCCAAGATAGCGTCACAAAACGTGTCCTTTAGAAATGACAAAACGGGCTCCATGGCGATGAAGGATGGCAAATTGTTCATAACGAGCTGTAGGAGATTAGCGGCTGGGCCATTGATGAGATTGACGGATGTCAAACCCGAGGGGTTGGGGGTGGTTAACTTAACCTGTAACATAACCCGCGTCAAGTTATCATTCTCTATGACCTCGTTGTCCTAGCCGACGTCCGCGACATGCCAGAATACTCTATCTCACTGATTGAAAGCCTACGGCCAGTCATCCTCGTCAGATTCCTTAGGAGCCACCTTGCCAACGTCAGGCGAAGAGGCCGCGATAAATCTCTCTAGGGCCTTTCGCTCCTTGAGATCCCCGAGAAGCGTAGCCGGGCTTAGGTTGTGATGCCCTGGAGTGGGGGAGGGGGATGGGGATCTGTGGGAAAGGGGGCGTTTTGCAAGCATCATCTAAGAAACTCAGGGTGGCGAGGGTATGTATATTGGTGGGTAACCTGCATGGGCAAACTGGTAGAGGTTAACGATGGAGGTGGCGCGACGATGGTGGCGGTGGCGGTAGCGACCTAGCTAGGGTTTCGAGCGAGGGATGGGTGGTTTGTGTGGGAGCGGGGGATTTGGGGTGAGCACGGGATTTGGGGTGTGTGTGTGGAGGGGGTCCAAGGTGGTGTTTGAAGAAATGTTGCGGGTACTGAAAATTTTACTAGGTGGGAGCAAAATGGTGGGGCTACCGAAAATTTGGATCAAGGGATTGAAGCCGAGCGGGGCTTGAGTAACAAACATCACATACGGTTAAAACATAATAATCGTGTGCTATCAAACAGAAAACGACTCCAGCCTAGCAGATATATTTGAGATTGCGAGAGAAGCAGGCGGGAGTAAAATGCCGGGGCTACTGAAAATTTGGATCAACTGATTGAACCAGAGTGGGAGTAATAGACATCACACATGGTCTACACATACTAATCTTGCGTTATCAAACAAAAAAACCCTTTAGGCGAGTAGATATTTTCAAGATTGCGAGGGAGGGAAGCCTCATGGAGCCCAATCTACTGTGATGATGTGCGCGATAGGGGCACGGGCGCAGCACATGGGTAGTCCGAGGGAACCGTGTCTGTTGCGTACACAACCGCAGACGGTTGCGGCATCCGACTCATCTATTGGTTATAAATTTGGCAAAAAACACGTGAAAGGGTCAGAACACGAACGCACTTGCATCTGGACTAAATGTATGTATGAAAAGGGTGGTTTGATGTTCAAATACCCAATGCACAACTTTTATGTGGCATCTGTTGCACAAAGGCGCAAGTTATTATTGCTAGTCCCCCAAACACACCCACACTTCGTGTTGGCGGGAGGGTAATCCTAGCTATGAATGCAGGCCCCCCAAATAGCTAGGTTTGACATCTCACCCTACCATAATAGAAAACCGAAAGGAGTACATCATGGTCACCCCCCCCCCCTTTGTTTTTGGTCAAATGTGGACCATGTGCGGGCCCACTTCATGTTGGTGGAAGGGGAACCGTAGCTATGAACGGATGCCCCCAAATAGCTAGGTCTAAAATCTCACCCTATCATAACAAAAAACCGAAAGGAGTACATCATGTTCAACCCCCACCCCCATTTTGCTTCTCGTCAAATGTGGACCATGTGTGGGCCCACAAATGTGTACTTGTGGCGCGAGATGGGTGAGACCACATATGAACCACACCTGCGGGTGGCCCAATGTGTGTGTGTGTGTGTGTGTGTGTGAAAACGGTGTAGTGTGATATTTAAATACCAAATTCACAAATTTGATGTGGCACAAGTGCCTCACAAATTTACGGGGCATCCCAGCCCCATGTAGGTTCAGCAAGTCTGAAGTTGCCCCCCAACGCACACACACACATAGTTTGTGTCAGTGGGAAGGGGGCATCTCCCCAGACGTATTGCAGAACTGACCAAGAAGAATCACCACCTTGGTCGTATAACCTCTTTGTCGGTGTCAAAACCGGCGGATCTCGGGTGGGGGGTCCCGAACTGTGCGTCTAGGCGGATGGTAACAGGAAACGAGGGACACAATGTTTTTACCCAGGTTCGGGCCCTCTCGATGGAGGTAAAACCCTACGTCCTGCTTGATTAATATTGATGATATGGGTAGTACAAGAGTAGATCTACCACGAGATCAAGGAGGCTAAACCTAGAAGCTAGCCTATGGTATGATTGTTGAGATGTATGTTAGTCCTACGGACTAAGGACCTCCGGTTTATATAGACACGGAGGCTAGGGTTACAGTCGGTTACAATGGTAGGAGATCTACATATCCGTATTGCCAAGCTTGCCTTCCACGCCAAGGAAAGTACCTTGGGACACGAGCGAAGTCTTCAATCTTCTATCTTCGTAGTCTTGGAGTCCGCGGATATTGATAGTCCGGCTGTCCGGACACCCCTAATCCAGGACTCCTCGGTAGCCCCCGAACCGGTCTTCAATGACGATAAGTCCGGCGTGCATAATGTTCGGCATTGCAAAGCGGGTTCCTCCTTGAATAATTCGGAGAAGATAATGAACACCGGGATAGTGTCGGCTCTGCAAAATAATTTCCACATTCCACCGTAGAGAATAAAATATATACATGACTCAATCTGGCGGCGTATTATGCGGCGTGACATCACACGCTACCAAGCCCTTGTTTGAATCGTTTTTACTATCCCACCTCGTACACGTTTAGCGAGCGGTTTCCTTAGCACATCTTGTCAAGCGAGATCGTGTTCCCCTTTATCCGGGATTCTCATCAATACGGACGTGGGTAACCCAACGCGCCATTGATGGTGGCGCTTGGGAGATAAGCGAGTTTTACCGGGCGGTGGGGACACATAGTTTAGTCGCCTATATATAAGGGATAAGTTTACCTTCTCACCTCGCCTTCTTCCTCCTTCGCTCATCCATCCCTGCGAACTCAAGCTCCAGCGCTCAAGCCTGCGCATCTCACCTCGACCCTTCTCCGAATATGTGCGGAGGGAGGTAAATGGATAGCCTCCACCGCTAAGGAGGAGGACATCACCAAGCTTCTGTGACGCGGATACCTTTCAGCGATATCGGCGCATCGGCTGCCCGACAGGGGCAGCTCATCCCTACCGGGGCCCCATGAGAGGTCGTCTTCCTTCCCCACTTCCTCCGCGGACTGGGCTTTCCGCTCCATCCATTCGTCTGGGGGCTCATGTTTTACTACGGCTGGATTTCCACGATCTGGCGCGAACTTCATCCTCAACATCTCGGCGTTCATCGTGGTGTGCGAGCCTTTCTCTGCATCCGGCCCCGCCCGGCTGTGGCTCAAGACCTTCAACGTCAAGCGAAGGTTGTGAAGGGGCATAAGCGAAATCTTGGGCGCCATGTTGGGCAAACTGCCCAGCGTCCCTTAACTAGAAGGGACCCGTGGACTCCGTCAAGGGGTGGCAATCGGGGTGGTTCTACATCACCGAGCAGCGCCAAGCCTACATGGTGGCGGCCCCCAAATTTAGATCTGGAATCCCCACGCAGCTAACCTCACGGAAGAAGGGCTTGCGATGGGGTGATCG
The DNA here is from genome assembly GCA_021437245.1 of Aegilops speltoides. NCBI lineage: Eukaryota > Viridiplantae > Streptophyta > Magnoliopsida > Poales > Poaceae > Aegilops > Aegilops speltoides. The sequence goes on along the minus strand of JAHHZJ010001437.1, from coordinate 174,996 downwards.
ATGGAGGTGGCGGGACTCGGAGCTTGCATCAAGAAGATGGTGAGCAATAGGCTCCGGCTTGTCGATGTGGTCAAGTCATGCTCCTCGGCGGATTCTCCCATGCCAAACGGGCATTCAACTTGTGGGAGTTTAATCCGGAACAGCACCAGACGCTGGCGGGCTCTTGATACAACACGAAGGTGCACGGAGGTCTTTGTTCAAGGTGCCGAAGCCCCGCATCCGCGACCGAAGACCGCGGATTCAGCTCGCGATCTCGGTGGCGAGGTGAGTGATTCAACCCATTCACGGGACACTCGTGGTAATTAGATTAACTCTAGTGAGGTTTTTAATCTGCCTCTTCCTTTGTGAGGAATGGATGGAAAAGGCCGAGCTGCTCATCGGCCCGGCTCCCATGCGGAAAGAACCGGTGGATGCCCACTTAGCGGGGATGCTGGTTCGGCACGCCGCGTGGTGCGGAGAAGAAAACCAGAAAGTGGCTGCGGGGACTCGAAAGAGTTCCGTGTCGAGGCGTCTGGCGACAACGAGACTCCTCCCGAAGGCGAGGAGGAGGAGGAGTACTCTCTCCGGAGGAGGAGAGAAGAAGAAGTCCTCCCCAATCGGGCGGCGAAGGGTTCAGAGGAGGACTATTCCCGGACAGTTTCGCCAACATCAGCGTTGGCGAGGATGAATGGCCTCCAAGGGCCAGGCGTCCGGCCGGATCGTAAGTATTCAAATCATTTATATGCCGTATCTTTCACGTCACGAAGTATCCTTCTAACACCGCATTCTATATGTAGTCCGGCCATGGATGATCTTCCCGACTCAATGAGCGGGTCGTTGGCCTCGTCGGAGGTAAATTCCATCCCGACCGCCTCTACCCTCTCGCCCGATGAGGGCGCGAGTGGGATCCCAGGGGACCCATCGGGAGGAGGCTCGAGGCGCCGTGTGGCGACCACCGGACTTTGTGCGGACTCTCGTCGGAACCATGGCGGTTCGAGTCGGCAATGACCCTCGAAAGAAGGGCAAGACCGTGACGCCGGCGGCCTCCGTCAACGGAGGCACGGATAACTTGTTGGAAGCGCTAAAGGCGCTTCCCTCGAGAAAGAACACCGCACTATCATGAGTGCGGTGATTGAAAAGATCCAGCTCGCCAAGGCGGGCTGACCAGCTTCTTTGCAGCCTTCTAACGAGGCTTTGAGGTAAGAAGTTAAAATTATGTAGTGTAATACCGCATAGGCGGTAGCCTCGATGCTTAGTTCGGTGTTAGGAAAGAAAAGCGGACTAAGGATCTAACAAGATATCTGTGAGGTTTCTAAAAATATGTCAATATGGGTTTGCGGGCTGCGCTGTTGACCTCTGCCGCGTGCTGGCGGAGGTCGGCGCTGAAAGGACTTTGGCGGTCGGAGCAAGAGCTCGGCCATGCCAAGAGGCAGCTCAAGGAAAAAGAAGGTGAATAACACCACTTTAAATAAGTACCTTCTGAAAAGGGTTTTGGTTGCAAATAAGATTAACAAGGATAATGTGTGTATTGCGGGGGCCACTAACGAGGTGGCAGCCCTAAAGAATCTTTGTGTCCATGGCGAGCATAATGCGGACCCGCAGGCAGACTGGCGAGAAAAGCAAGCGGCACTTGGTGGCGGAAGTTCGGCAAGAGCTCCGGGCTCTCATGGAAAAGCATGAGAGTTTGGGCGTGACTCAAGACTTCGAGTCGAGCTTGCCTCGTCTCGAAAGTGCCAATCCACCAAGGCCGAGGCCGAAGGCCCTTGAGGAGGTCGAGGACATGAAGAAGATAGCTGCGGGTAAGGCATTTTTCATACCAGCGGGCATGTTAATGTGGATTACGGATACTTACCGGTCGGAGCTCTCGAGGCGTTTGCGGATCTGCGCGTGGGTAAATGCGATGCCGCCGTATTCTATCGTGGCGAGGAGGGAGCTCGGCGGAGAAGGTCTTCGGTCTCGAGTATCTTGAGGCCGGCCATTCAGTGCCCCCAAGCGACCAGGTGAAGCGGCTGGTCGAACTCCTAAGGTAGTGAGGAGGCCATGAAGGGTCTCATAGTCGGGCTGTGGCCTAGAGAGGCCATGCCGGAAGCTACTTTGGCCTGGTGCGGCGGTGATGAATGCATGCCCAGGCTGGATGTAATCAAGCGCTCACTTTGCATTGAAGGTGCTCGTTGGGCCCTTGCCGCATAAAGGTGCAATGGGGCAAAGCTGGATGCGGAGCTTCTCACGGATCCGCTGCCGCGAAGCAAGGAGCATCGTCTGCGCGGGCGGTATTATAAGGTTGTCTGAAGGGAGCTGCGATATTGCGATGAGTGCTCGAAATGTAATTTTGAGTGAACTTCATGTGTATTTATCTGGCGCTGAAAACTTCGTTTATATGCGCCATTAACAACGCTTGTTTAATTTAAAATATTACCTTCTTTGCGGCCGTTTGTTAAATCGAGAGATGGCAAGTCGTTGGCTTCACCCCCAAGCCTCAGTCTTTGGGGTGTTCGGTGATAAACTTGAGCACTCTTGTTCCCATTATTGGGTCCATCTAGGGAGGCGCTCAACCACGACGAACAAGGCAGCGGACTTATAATGCTTGAACACTCTCACTTAGCCATAGAATTCTATAATTTTAAATTTGGTGAAGCCCCAGTATTCGGAAGACCGAATCCGAGCGCTATCACGCCTTCGTCCGGACATCATCCGAACTTCGCTCGAGCGGCATGAGTCTTTAAGGACCGAAAGAACCTCTCGAACAGCGACCAGTCTCTCGCCTTATCATGCCGATCGGTTTAGCTTTCTCCACTAAAGGCGTTAACCCGGCTCAGCAGGCGCAATCATGATGGTTCTCCAGTGCTACCTTAGCCGGCCAGAGCAGGCGTAAGGCACCAAAACATGGGGCAGGCAAAGCCCAACTATTGACCCAAGACATGATTGGAGCCGATTCATATAATTCTATAAGTTAGGGTGCCGCACTTGTGAAACTGTTAGGACTTAATCACACCATAATTTGGGAACATAAGCCCTGGCGTATTCAGCCGTACCAAAATGAGCGGGTGCAAGATGTCATAAACATATAAAGATAGCATAATTGCAATAAAGAGGTGCTGCATTATTTATGAAAGAAAGTCGCTAGTATTGCGGACTGGTACAAATAGTCTTGATAAGCAAGGTTTGGACTAAATAAGCGCGTACCCTCGGGGGATGAGCTGCAGACTTGGTGTATGTAATCGAATTTTAATGCTCGTGCTTGAGACCACACGAGTGTTAAATGCGGCCTCCTTTAGTCCACATTGTTTGCATCATGAGTTCGGCAAGTTCGCCGTCGAGCAGAGGCTTACGGTTGGCGAGTCCTGTATACATAAAAGAAGAAAGATAAAAATAAAAACAAGGGGCTCTCTCGTGAGCCCTGGTGTGGTTGAGCCGCACTCTTGGTCCCTTGTGATCGTGCCCTTTCCCTATGCCCATGGTATCTCGAGCATAATGATGTATGCGGTGTTATTCTTGCGATTATCTTGTGGGCGGGGTTGGGGCCGCATTACTCTGGCGATGCTCGATCGCGCCGGTGGTCTCGGTTGATATTGCTCGGCGCGCTTTCTTTATCCGGCTTTTTAAGCGCGGACTTGAGAATACTGAAGGCTGCTCTGCTTCGCGCGAGCAGCTGTATGTTCCTCCGTTCGGAGGGCGTTCGTATTTCCATTGACCGTAATCACTCCACGAGGGCTGGCATCTTGAGCTTTAGGTATGCGTGTCTGGCACGCGTTGAATTTTACAAGCGCGGTTCATCCGAAGCGGGGCATGATAGCGCTTCTGAGCGGGACTATATCGAAGATTAACTCTTAACTTTGAAATTATCGGGGATCCGAAGACCACTTCTAGTGTGGTGAGCTGTGCGGTTGGCTTCCACACAGGATGACACCTTTAAAGGTTGTCTTTGTAGGTTTAATCTGGATGGGTCTATGCCCATTTTGCGCCTTTGTATCTGATAAAAGCAGGTTCAATTTGCTGCCGCCGTCCATCAGGACTCTTGTGAGGTGAAATCCATTGACGATTGGGTCTAAGACCAATGCGGCGAATCCGCCATGGCATATGCTGGTCGGATGGTCTCTTCGATCGAAAGTGATTGGATAGGAGGACCCTGGATTGAACTTTGGGGCGACTGGCTCCATCGCATAGACGTCCCATAGTGCGCGCTTCCTCTCCCTCTTGGGTATATGGGTCGCGTATATCATATTCACCGTCCGCACTTGTGGGGGGAAGCCCTTCTGTCCTCTATTGTTGGCGGCGGGTCTCTTCCTCGTCGTCGCTATTTAGCCCCTTGTCATTGTTTTGGCAATTAACTTGCGGCCTGTGAACACCCAACAATCTCTATTGGTGTGATTAGCTGGCTTTTGAAAGTGCCATGTATCGGCATGGCGGTCGAATATTCGGTCCAAATTGGACGGACCCGGAGTGGTTCTTTTGAATGGCTTCTTCCGTTGACCGGGTTTAGAGCCTCGGAATCCGGCATTGACTGTCGTATCCTCCTTATCTTCGCCGTTGATGTGGCGCTTGTTTTTGATTCGACGTGACCTACCGTTGTTGTCCTTAGTGTCCGGACTGCTAGAATTTTTACGGAGGTTGCTACTGCGAGCTAGCCAGCTGTCCTCTCCCGCAGAAAAGCGGGTCATTAGCGATGTGAGGGCTGCCATGGATTTGGCTTTTCTGCCCGGTGCGGGCTAGCCATTAAATCCCGGATGTTATGTTTGAAGGCTGCAAGGGCTTACGCATCCGGACGGTCGGCGATTTGATTTTTCTTCGTCAAGAACCGAGTCGAATTATGCGGCGATTCATCTGGCTGCTGAATAATGTGGCTGAGGTCATCGGCGTCGGTGGTCGCTGCGTATGTGCCTTGGAAGTTATCAAGGAGCGGCCTCGAGTCTTCCCAACACCCAATTGACTCTGCGGGCAAGCTGTTGAGCCAATGCCGAGCTGGTCCTTTAAGCAGTGGTAGGTACTTGATGGCGTGTAGATCATCACCGCGGGCCATATGGATGTGGAGAAGGTAGTCTTGATCCACACCGCGAAGTGCAATGGTGCCATCGTAGATTCAATGTTCTGGGTTTAAACCCTTGAGGATCGATGATCCATTACTTCGTCGATGAAGCATAGAGGGTGTCGGCGCCCTGTATTGGCGATGTCGCGGCGCAGCTCAAGAGGCGCTGTCTGCCGTGTTCGGCCCGGCCAGGATTATTGTATCCGTGCGGCGGTATTAAATCATGGGTCGTAGGGCCCCCGTGATCCATAGATGGATCTGGATTGCTTTGCCTTATCCTCGATATCTCTCGCAAGTCCGGTAGCGTTCCCTCTTGGCTTTGTACTTTTGGAGCGATGCGGAGTGCGATCTTGGTGGGGGCACGGATGCCTCTCTGTCACGACCACGAGGTGGTCGATCCCGCCATGTCATCGCTGGTGATGAAGGTATGTATGCTTCCTCCTCTAATCGGGGAGCAGCTTGCGTCTTAGTTAACTTTTGGAGGGGCGTTCGAGTTTATACTCTTGACTGCGAGGACCTCGGTCCATCGATCGGCAGCCAGATCTTGATCGGCTTGGGCTGGTGCTTGCTTTTTCTTTAGGCTGTTTCTTTGTGGCTATGAGCTGCGCTTGAAGCGCTCTTGTTCGATGGGATCCTCGAGTGCAGCGAATTCGTCATCGTTGAGGCTTGCCGTCTTGGAGGAGGCATGTAGTTATCGCCCTCAACCCCTTAAATGCCGCCACCTGTCGTGAGGGCTTGCTTCTGCGTCCTCTGCGCTGAGTCTTGCGGGAGGGATCGTCTTGGCACTCTCCGGTGTTATTGTCTCCGTGCGGAATCTCCATTCTTCTTTGTGGCGGGATTTAAGCGGCGCCCGCTGACTTTGGTGTTTGGGCTGCTTCTTTAGAGAATCTTCCTCCGCTGCTTTTTCGCCATCCCCTTCTTTTGGGGTATCCACCATGTATCGTCATATGGCGAGGTGGCCTTCGATGCCACATGGTAGCTAGGTCTGATTCGTCTCGGCATCGTCGTCCATAAGCGTTGATGTCGTCGGTCGAAGTCTAGCATGTCGGTTAAATCCTCGGCGATGGCTACAAAGTGGGTGGTGGGTGGGCTCTGAATTTCTTCGTCGTCCGTACTCCAACCATCACAGCCATAGTCGGCCGGACTCTCCCGATAGCGAGAGGTGCTTTAGTGAATTCAGGATATCGCCGAGAAGGCGAGTCTTTGGAAGATGTCATGATGGTGAATTCCATAACCGCCGCCCAATCGAATTGATTGGCGAAGCGCGGGAGGCTCGAGTCGGCGAGTCGGCGCCTCGGAATCACGAGTTCGCGAGGACAAGATCGGTGTTGGCTCCATCGCCGTAGATGTTGAAGCCCCAGTGGCGTCTAACCACCGCCCTCGATATGGGCGATCGGCTCGGGCTGATGGCGAAGCGGATCTGTCGACCATCAATGCCTTTGTCCGTGGCGAGCTAGATCATGCCCATAAATCACAGTCTTGGCGCGCTTGGCGTGGCTCGAGTCCGTCGAAGATCAAGTCCCGGGCGTCGGCCGTGAAGTTTAAGCTTCGAATCGACTGGCGGCGGCGTAGCTTCGATCTGCTCGGATGGCCAAGGAATTGGCCCGCGATGTAAAGCCGCCCGAATCTGAAGATCTGTCCGGGAGAAAAATCTCACCGGGACGGTGTTGTTGGTTGAAGGCGCCATCGAGCCTATCGGTGGCGACACGGAACTCTCAATGAAAGCACCAATGTCGGTGTCAAAACCGGCGGATCTCGGGTAGGGGTCCCGAACTGTGCGTCTAGGCGGATGGTAACAGAAGCGAGGACACAATGTTTTTACCTGGTTGGGGCCCTCTCGATGGAGGTAAAACCCTCGTCTGCTTGATTAATATTGATGATATGGGTAGTACAAGAGTAGATCTACCACGAGATCAAGGAGGCTAAACCTAGAAGCTAGCCTATGGTATGATTGTTGAGATGTATGTTAGTCCCTACGGACTAAGGCCCTCCGGTTTATATAGACACCGGAGAGGCTAGGGTTACAGAGAGTCGGTTACAATGGTAGGAGATCTACATATCCGTATTGCCAAGCTTGCCTTCCACGCCAAGGAAAGTACCTTCCGGACACAAGCCGGAGTCTTCAATCTTCTATCTTCGTAGTCTTGGAGTCCGGCGGATATTGATAGTCCGGCTGTCCGGACACCCCCTAGTCCAGGACTCCCTCACTCTTCGTTGTTGGCTAAAAGTGATGGACGACGTCCACACGCGGCCCCACAAATAGGCTAGCTTGTTGCCGATAGCCACGCGAGGGAGTGCCTAAAGACAACCACTATGCATGTGGCCCAAACATATGTATGCAAGTGTTATGTGGTGTTTGAATATACCCAATGCACAACTTTGATGTGGCACTGTACATTTGGTACTGGAAAGTCCCCACACGGAGTGAGGGTTCTTGACGCGTATAGTATGTATATAGGGATTCATGTGTATGCATGCGCTCAAACATAGGTATGAAATCTCACCATGATCGATGTACGACTATACAGTAACGCGAACCAAAAGAAGAAGAATCCACCCTTGTAACCTCTCTTTTTGTCGGTCGAAGTGAAGGACGTCCACATCGTCCCATGAATATATAGGTCATCTATGATAATGTAACACCCCGGATAAAACTTTCCATATTCATAACTCCAACTTTTGCCTTTTCCGGAGATGCGATATGATATTTCCTTCGTTGTTGGGTTTTTTTCTTTTGTTTTGCATTTTGTTCATGTCATGCATTTCATCTCATGGCATCATGCGCATTGCATTTGCATGTTTTCATAAAGCTTGCATCGGGTGCGCGTCTGAAAGTTTCGAGTCCAACCGGGTTCTCGTTCCCCTTTTGTTTGACCGCCTTATCTCTCTACTAGTCTTGGACCCCCTCTCCTTCGCAGCCCCCTCGCGTGCGCGTCTGAAAGTTGTCCCCAACCCGACCCAAACAGTCGTGACCATTGGATTCGGATCATCCCCAAACATCTACAAAATATCTCCGTTTTCTTTGTTTGGACTCCCTAGCATATTTATCCGGAACCGTCCAATTTAATCGGAGGGACCAAATACCCCTACCCAAAAATCCACATGCTATATAAAGACCAACCCTAAAATCTAGGGACATGTCCTATCGATCCCTCTCGGCCGCCGCCACTGTCGTCCTCGGGATCCCTCCCGATCCTGAATCCACCAATCAACAGCCCCCTCCATCCACCAGCACCTCCTCTGCTCGATCCCGAGGGGATCACGAGCAGCTCGCCACCGGCTGCAAGCAGCAGCACCACCAGGACCCCATCGCCCCTTCCCTTCTTCTTCTCCTCCGTCCCTCCTCCCTCTGGTTCTCTCCCTCGTCTCTCATGCCTCTCCCTCTCTGTACCAGGAACAACCATGGTTGGCCGCAGCCTCCTCCCGCGACCTCCCGCAGGCCGTGCCTGTGCCCCCCTGGCCTCTTCAAGTCGGAGCTCTCCAGCCGCATCGATGCGCCGCGAGCAGCTCCACCAGCAGATGAGCTCCATGTCGCCCCTTCCTTCCTTTCCAGATTCTCTCTTCTCCCTCTCACATCTCTGTACCGTTTTCTTTTTCCGACAGAGACCCTTCAGCCGAAGCCATCCGCGCCGCTCGAGCTCCTCCCTGCATAGCACATGCCCGCGTGACCCCGTCGCTGGTGACCCGTCTTCGGCCATCCCCATCATCAGCCACCTTGCCGCCAGCCTGCGCAAGACCTCCCCGCCGTCGAGCTCGCCTCTGCTCCATCCCCTCGCCTCCGCGCCAAGTCCTTCGTCGCCTGCTTCTTCTTGAATCGGCCATGGAATCGCCCGCCTTCGGCCACCTGCGCTAAGGTCCCGCCGGATCTGTACGCCGGTGCCTCGTCCCGGAATGCCTGCGATGCCTGCTGTCGTCGCCTTCCTCCAGCGTCGCCGGCCTCACCTGCTGCTGCTGCTGTTTCCCCTGTCGAACGAACGAGCACGACCGCATCGCCAAGTCCAGATCGATCCCCTGCGCGTTGACCACGCCCCTGCATCGTCCACGCGCCTGGGCCTCCTCTTCTCCGGCCCAGCGCCTCGAAGCCAAGCCGGCCTGTTTCGGCCTCCCTCTCCACCGACCGGCCAAAGGCCCAAGGTGAGCAGCCCAGCCACCTCAGTGCACGGTTCAATTCGGCCCGATGTGTTTTTTTTTCCTGCTGCGAATTTAGCTATTATCTAGGTTTTACTGTTTTACAGAAAAACCCTCATGCTTCATGCATATAATAACTCATGAACTATGCATCATATGTAAAAACTTCATATGTAAAATGACTAGCTTTTCTTCTAGTTTCATAATATGCTGCTTTCATCCATGTTTGATATGTTTAGAATGTTGTTTGTGTTTATTTGCATAATTCCATGCTAAAATGATTTATTTCATAACTAAATAACCGTAGCTCGGTTTTAAATAAACTTTATATGTATTTGGGGTGGAAAAATGCCTAGTTTAACATGGTCCACTCTATTTTCCTGTTTAACAACCTTAAAATATGTTTTACGGCATAACAGTACCAAATCCATAATTTGCATATGAGGACTTACCGGAATTGTTATATGTTGTTTCCGGCCTCATTTAAACTTGCCTTGATGTGTTGTTCTTGTTTGCATCATCTCTTGCCATGAGTAGCTTCATCTAGCTTTCTCATGCATCATGCTTGTTTGTGCATCATGTCTTGTCTATGTGTGGTGTGTTTACCATATTGTGTGCTTCTTCTCGATAGTTCCCGTTTCGTTGCGATCGTGAGGATTCGTTCGTCTACGCTTGGTTCGTCTTCGTGGCTTCATCTTCTTCATGGACTCGTTCTTCTTCCTAAGCGGGATTTGAGGCAAGATGACCGCTACCACGGATCTCACTACTATCATTGCTATGCTAGTTGCTTCGTTCTTTCGCTATGCTGCGTTACCTATCTTTTGCTCCTCAAGCCTCCCCAAATTGCCATGAACCTCTAACCTTTGACACCCTTCCTAGCAAACCGTTGCTTGGCTATGTTACCGCTTTGCTCAGCCCCTCTTATAGCGTTGTTAGTTGCAGGTGAAGTTGAAGATTTCTCCATGGTGTACAGGGTTATTTTGGGATATCACAATATCTCTTATATAATTAATGCATCTATATACTTGGTAAAGGGTGGAAGGCTCGGCCTTATGCCTAGTGTTTTGTTCCACTCTTGCCGCCCTAGTTTCCGTCATACCGGTTTTATGTTCCCGGATTTTGCGTTCCTTACTGGATCGGGTGATTTATGGGACCCCCTTGACAGTTAAGCTTTGAATAAAACTTGTCCAGCAAGGCCCAACCTTGGTTTTACCATTTGCCTCACCACCACCTATACCCTTCCTTGGGTCGGCCAACCCAAGGGTCATCTTTATTTAGCCCCCCACAGGCCAATGCTTGTCTAAGTGTTGGTCGGTATCGACTACTGCGGGCCACCTCGAGGAAACTTCGAAGTCTGGTTTTACTCGTAGCTAGTCTCATCCGGTGTTGCCACGAGAGCGAGATATGTGCAGCTCCTATCGGGATTGTCGGCGCGTCGGGCGGCTTTGCTGGTCTTGTTTTACCATTGTCGAAATGTCTTGTAAACCGGGATTAAAGACTGATCGGGTCTTCTGGGAGAAGGAATATCGCCGTTGATCGCGAGCTTATCATGGGCTAAGTTAGGACACCCTGCGAGGTATAAACTTTCGAGGCCATGCCCGGTTATGTGGCGGATGGGAATTTGTTAATGTCCGGTTGTAGATAACTTGACACGGATCCGAATTAAAACGCATCAATCGCGTGTGTTGCGTGATGGTCTCTTCTCGTGGTCACGGAAGTGAACACGGTCTTTGGGTTATGTTTGGCGTAAGTAGGGGTTCGGGATCACTTCTTGATCATTGCTAGCTTCACGACCGTTCCTTTGCTTCTCTTCTCGCTCTCTTTTGCGTATGTTAGCCACCATACTTGCTTAGTCGCTGCTGCAACCTCACCACTTTACCCCTTCCTTTCCTTTAAGCTTTGCTAGTCTTGATACCCATGGTAATGGGATTCTTTGAGTCCTCGTGGCTCACTGATTACTACAACAACGATTCTTTGGTACAGGTTATGCAATGATCATGGCCGAGGCGATCTTTGCTTGTGTTGAGTTCTTCTTACGCTTCTTCCTCGATCGAGGATAGGTTCGGTCGGCCTTTGGGTTAGCTGGAGTGGATGTCGTTTGAGTTTACATTTGTGTTTCATCCGTAGTCGGATGGTGCTCTTATGTAAGATGATGTTGTATTCGTGTAGCATTGTATGCCTTATGTATGTATCCCCATTTATTATGTAATGTTGATGTAATGATATCCACCTTGCAACAGCGTTTCAATATGCGGGTCTATCCTTGGTGGGACCTTCGAGTTCCTTTTGGATAGGGTCGCATATTGGGCGTGACAGATAACCAAGCGAAGGAGAGTGTCCAAAGATAACCATTGCATGCATGACCCAAACATATGTATGGACATGCGTGATGCATGCATATATTTGAATATCAAAAGCACAACATTTTGATGTGGCGCATGTGTCGAAAATCGCATAGTCCCCTGATATGTCTCCAACGTATCTGTAATTTTTCATTGTTACATGCTGTTATATTATCATTCTTGGATGTTTTACAATCATTTTATATCATTTTTTTGGTACTAACTTATTGACATAGTGCCCAGTGCCAGTTGATGTTTTCGGCTTGTTTTTTTACATCGCGGGAAATCAATACTACACGGACTCCAAACGCAGTGAAACTTTTTGGGGATTTTTCTGGACCAGAAGACACAAGATGGGCCGACGAAGTATCAGAGGGGTGCCCCGAGGGGGCACAACCTACCAGGCGCGCCCAAGTGGGTTATGCCCACCTCGGTGGCCTCCCGTACCGCCTCTTTGCTCTATAAATATCCCAATATTCCAGAAACCCAAAAGGAGTGGACGAAAATCAATTCCAGCTGCCGCAAGTTCTGGAACCACCGGATCCAATCTAAACACCATCACGGAGTGGTTCATCATGTCCGTTGGTGCCTCTCCGATGATGCGCGAGTAGTTCATTGTAGACCTATAGGTCCGTAGTTAGTAGCTATATGGCTTCCTCTCTCTCTCTCTCTCTCTCTCTCTCTCTCTCTCTTTATCTCTCTTGATTCTCAATACAATGGTCTCTTGGAGATCCGTATGATGTAACTCTTTTTGCGGTGTGTTTGTTGGGATCCGATGAACTTTGAGTTTATGATCAGATCTATGTTTTTATCCATGAAAGTTATTTGAGTCTTCTTTGATCTCTTATATGCATGATTGATTATAGCCTCGTATTTATTCTCCGATATTTGGGTTTTGTTTGGCAAACTTGATCTATTTATCTTGCAATGGGAAGAGGTGCTTTGTGACGGGTTCAATCTTATGGTGCTTGATCCCGGTGATAGAAGGGGAAACAACACGTATGTGTCGTTGCTATTAAGGATAATAAGATGGGGTCTATTTCTACATAAATAGATCTTGTCTACATCATGTCATCATTCTTATTGCATTACTCCATTTTTCCATGAAATTAATACACTAGATGCATGCTGGATAGCGGTCGATGTGTGAAGTAATAGTAGTAGATGAAGGAAGGAGTCGGTCTACTAATCTTGGACATGATGCCTATATAATGATCATTGCCTAGATATCTTCATGAGTATTTGAAGTTCTATCAATTGCCCAACAGTAATTTGTTATTCCACCGTTTGCTATTTTTCTCGAGAGAAGCCACTAGTGAAACCTACGGCCCCCTGGTCTCTTCTTTAATATAATTGCCTTTGTTATCTATTTTGATTTGCTTTTATTTTCATATCTATTAAACCAAAAATACAAAAATATCTATGAAATAGCTTTTATTTTATCTCTTGTTCCCGCGAGATCTATTTATCCAATCTACTACAATTTTATCTATCTTTTTACCGGTGAGGGATTCTCAACTGCTCTGTTACATCGGGTTGCAAGTATTTGTTCTATGTGTGCATGAGTTGTTTACGTGGTGTTGCGTGGTTCTCCTAGTGGTTCGATGACCTTGGTCTCATCACTGAGGGAAATACCTACCGTTGATGTGCTGCATCATCCCTTCCTCTTTGGGGAAATACCGACGTAGTTCAAGCAAACATTAAAAGGAATTTCTAGCGCCGTTGCCGGGGAGACATCATCAACATCAACCAGGTTCCTAATCACAAATATCATCTCCTTGCAATTTACATTATTTGCCATTTGTTCTCATTTTATTCGCCCTCTTTTTTGTTCGTCGTTTTCTCGTCAGATTTGTTTTTGAGTGCGTTCTTGTTTGCGTAATCATGATGCCTCAACGAAAATATTATGACGTTCCTTACCCAAATATTTTGCTTGAAATTGAGAAAGGTACTAAGGAGTATATGACTACACAATTTGAGCATAATAAATGTTTTACTGAATAACCTAACGAGCCCTTCATTGTGGTAGATGCTATAACAAAACAATTTGATGATATTAGTAGAAAAGTTTGCAATCTCTAATCTAAGTTCGCTTTTGCTGAAAGTTTGCTAGGTAAAGTATCCGATGCACAAGCTATTTTTGTAAATCAAATGGCCGCCAAACCATTCTCGTTAGGAGATAAAAGTGATGAAGATATTAAAATGATTGGTGTTTCATCTATTGATTCTTTGTTTGTGAAAAATTAAGATTGATGAAAAAGGGACTGGAGAAGAGTCAACTTTAGTTAGAAGGCGTCCCGATAATTCGGAGGGTGAAAATCTTGTTGAGAAAATTGATAAAAGTGGGTTTGAAGAGGTCAAAACTTTAACTAGTGATGTGCCCACTATTTAGGATTACAAAGAATTTAATTATGATAGTTCCCTTGATTGTATTTATTTGTTGCAATCCATGATAAATTCACCCCATGCTTATGAACAAAATAAAGCTTTTACTAAACATATTGTTTATGCTATGATGAAAGCTTTTGAAGGAAAGTTGGAGTTAGAAGCTTCAATTCCTAGAAAATTACATGACGAATGGGAACTTACCATCAAAGTCAAGATTAAAAATTATGAGTGTTTTGCTTTATGTGACTTGGGTGCTAGTGTTTCTACTATTCTGAAACCTTTTTGTGATTTGCTTAGTCTTACCGATATTGAAGAATGCTCTTTAAATTTGCACTTGCCGGATTCTACTATTAAAAAGCCTATGGGAAGAATTAATGATGTTCTTATTCTTGCAAATAGGAATTATGTTATATATTTTATTGTTCTTGATATTGATTGCAATCCGCCTTGTCCAATTATACTTGGTAGACCATTTTTACGTACTATGGATGCCATGATTCATATGAAAGAAGCTAATATTAAATTTGAATTTCCACTTACGAAAGGTATGGAGCACTTCCCTAGAACAAGAATTAAGCCGCCATATGAATCAATCATGAGGGAACCATATGGATCTAGAACTAAATATGACAACACTTAGATCCTTTGCATTATGCCTAGCTAGGGGAGTAAAACGATAGCGCTCGTTGGGAGGCAACCCAACTTGTATCTTTTTGCTTTCTGGTTTTCTTGCTGTTTTCAATAAAATACCCAATTATGCCTCTAATTAGATGTGTTTTTTGGTTTAAACTAGTGTTTGTGCCAAGCAAAGCCTTTGAGATGATTTGAGTGAGAGTTGATTTGATCTTGCTGAAAAACAGAAACTTTGCACTCACAAAAACAATTACCATTTTTAACATAATACTGCTTTTCTTTCTGCAGAAGATTAATAAACAAATTTTCCACATTGTCATAATTTTTGGAGTTATAGAAGTATTCGAAGTTTCCAGATTGCTACAGACTATTCTGTTGACAGATTATGTTTTCCTTGCGTTGTGTGCTTGTTTTGATGATTCTGTGGTTTTCTTTGAAGAGTTTTTGCCATAGAAAAGTTGGAATATAGTATATATAATGTACAAATAAAAAATTAATGGGTTTGCAACAATACTTATAGTATTGGTTTGCTTTCTTATATTAACGGATCTCATGAAGATTTTGTTGAGTTTTGTGTGATTGAAGGTTTCAAGTTTTGGGTGAGATTACGATGGATGAAGGAATAAGGATTAGCAAAAGGCTAAGCTTGGGGATGCCCGAGGCACCCCAAGATAATATTCAAGAAGTAGCAAGCAACTAAGCTTTGGGATGTCCCCGAGAGGCATCCCCTCCTTTTTCTAACAACCATTGGTATTTTACTTGGAGCTATATTTTTATTCTTCACATATTATGAGTTTTTCTTGGAGCGTCTTGTATGATATGAGTCTTTTCTTGTTTTTCTTTATTTTTCTAAGTCTTGAAACCTTGCTGGACACTTATGATTGCTCCTATGCTTCACTTAAAATTTTAGAGCCATGGAATTGCTCTAGTGATTCACTTATATCTTTTTTAGCACGGTGTGCTTTGTTATTTTTGAAGAAATGTTCTCATGCTTCACTTAGATTTATGTGGTTAGTAATTTCTTTAAGAAATTCTCTCTTGCTTCACTTAAATTATTTTGTGAGAAAGAAATATTACGCTCATGTTCTTCACTTATATTTGTTTGAGCTTATCAAAAGCAACATATGAAATTAGTCCCAAAGTGATAGATATCCAAGGAGGATATAATAAGAACTTTCATGAAGATCACTGGACAAAACTTGAGATATGACGATATGATATGTGAGTCATGTTGATGAGTAATTATGCTTTAGTAAGAATATTGGTGTTCAGGTTTGTGATTTCCTATGCCAGCACGAAAGTCAATATTTATGCAATGAAATTACATCCTACTTGTGGTGCATTATTCGGTGTTAGTTATTCTTAATGCTCGCTTACGAGATTCTTTGTTTCTTGGTTTGGCACTTCTCAATATTTCTGCTAGTGTTCATTTGCACTAAGTATGATCACTACTTGTGCATCCAAACCCCTTTAAACCAGTTTTGCCATATTTGTCCACTATACCGACCTATATGCGGTATTTCTATGTCGTTCTAAGCAAATTTGCATGTGCCATCTCTAATTTTCAAAATAAATTTCTCTTTTGTGTGCTCGTACCGCTCGCAAGGCAGTGAGGGGTGTCCGACGTTTTCCATGCTAGATGTGTTATTCTCATGATGAGTGTTTATTCACTTTGTCGGTGTACTAGAGTAGGGGTACCCTACTATCCCGAACTTAATGCAGGCGATCGCTTGACACCTCGCTGCAAGGCTTTCGGTGACCGCCAAGGTCCTCCGTGGTTCCTTTGGAGCAATTCAAGAACAAAGTGTTTAAGCCAAGGAGACAAGACCCGGCAAGAGGAGCTTGCCGGAAGATAACTCAACGCATTTCAAGGAACTTGCCGCGACGCCACGCATCTCGGCAAGGCCCGATGGCGACAAGCTCCGGACGCGACAAGACAACGACCGTGGCAAAGGCGCTTGCGCGGCAATCTATCACCACTGCACTCAGCTCCAAAGACATCCACCAGCGTGTCGCCAGGGCCTTTCCGGTCTTGGCGTGGCAAGAGGTTGTGCAGACTGCGGTCTTGAGTGTGGCGGCAATGACAAGATTGCCATCGTGGCGGCGGTGGCACCCGACGGTCCCTTTTACGCCTTTGTTTGGGCGACACAGACGGGCATTTAATGCCTTTGTCCCCTGCCGTCAGGGTTAGGTATGATACACTGTACAAGTAGTTGTACCAACCACAACTCTTTTTCCATTCTTACCCTTGCATGCGTTGCCACCTGTCGGTGACCCCTTGAGCATATAAAAGGAGGCCCATGCGCAACATAGAGGGGGGTTGGAAGCCAGAAAGCACTCACGCTCGGTCTCGTTAGCAGCTAGAGTGTACTGTAGCATTCAGCGCTCCCAAGCAAGAACACAATACAAATCAGACATGCAGCAGTAGGAGTATTATCTCTCCGGAGAGCTCCGAAGCTGGGTAAATCGCTCGTGTGCTTCGCCTCGATCTGCTCTTCGTGCGATCTCCGCCCCCGCCGAACCGAAAGGGGCCCGGTCCGCCGGTCCCCATAGGCGTTCGTTCCCATGACATCTTTGGCGCGCCAGGTAGGGGGCGTCGAGGTTGTGTGAACCTGATCCGGCATTCACGCGAGCTAGATCTTCATCATCTTCATCGACATGCCACCGAAGAAGAAGGCTTAGGAGGTGGCTGCTCCGTCCACGTCGATCCCACCGCTGCCGGAGCAAACGGGTGGTGGGGTAGACGCTGGCGGAAGAACGGGCGTCGAAGAGGGAGCTCACGGTGCTGCCAGGTCCAAGCACAAGGCTGCACAGACCTCGGCGTCCGTACATGCACCGCGCCCATCTCAGGAGGTGTGGGACCAACAGCGTCATGGTACTCACGGTACCATACGTTCGTTGGACCGAGATCAAGCTGGTGGATCTCGGGATGCTCAAGACCGACATCGCGCCAACATCTTGGCACGAGCAAGACACGATGCGCTGGATGGGATGCTGCTCCTTCTAACATAGTTAGAAGTCCGAGCATATCCCGCTCCTCGCACCGTTCGCCACTGCCACCCTCCACTCCAGCAGAAGCTCTGGCACGAGCTCAGCTGCTCCTGGATTACCCTCCAACGGCGGACAAGATCGACGAGTGGAGGGCCACCATTCAGAGTCTCATCGGCTTCACCAACGGCGACACTCCACGGCAGCCGAATGCATCGTAGCCGCGGCAAGACTGCCAGGCACAGGCCGGTGGCGACAAAACCGGTGGGGGTGCAACCACCGTGCACTCTCCACCCCGAAGGCCAAGATCGCCAACTCGTCGGGTCATCCTCGACAACGACTCCACCGCGTCATCAGATCCACGAGCTCGTCGCGATCAGCGCCAAGTTCTTCACGAACGACAGCAAGAAGACACTCGTACTTGCATCGAGCGTCGAAGAGAAGCGCGGCGTCAATCAGACCAGCGCGCTGGGCCCTCTATCGACATGCATGCGCCAGGGGAACCAGGCGACTTGCCATACGCGGTAGGTTGCCCTGCGTTCACTCGTGAGCTCCGGCAAGTCCAGTTGCCCAGTACGAAGAATTTCAAGCGGGCGTGCGGAGAAATGCGGCGGCAAATCGCATCCGTCGAGTTCCTCGGCATCTACACCATCGCGGTGCAAGCTCTTTGGGGGCGGGGCGACAAGATCCTGCCAACTACTTCCGGCGGTGCTCAAGCCCAATGTCGAGTCTGGCTCATGCACTTGCGGACATCTCCATATCCTCTGGGCAGATCTATGCCATCGGTTTGTCGGCGCCTTCACGGCGACCACAAACCTCATGGCGAGAGAGCGACCTTCATCTGCTCGCCCGAAGGAAGGAGAGTCCTGCGCAAGTTCATTGAGAGATTGACCGTGTGCGGCACAACATCCCAGATGTCCACCTGCGCGGTCATCGGCGCGTTCCATCGAGCGTGCGTAACGCGAGATGCGGGAGAGATGGCGATGTGCAAGATCGAGACGTCGGTGAGCTATATGCCTGGGCGACAAGTGTGCGCGTCTTTGAGAAGGAGAAACTTCCGGAGAGACTACCGGAGCAGGAGGTCTAATAGCGAAGATGCTGCCCCGGCAAAGAAAAACCGGCGGCGGAACAACAGGAAAAGGAAAGGCAAAGATGTGCTAGTCGTTGAGCAGTCCGGCAATGGAGGTGGCGCCAAGGAAGCCGAAGCTGTGGCGGCCGCCGACAAGCAGGACGGCACCGGCGAGCAGTACTGCAAGATCCACCGCACCAAGGGCCATGATCTCCAGAGCTGCAAGAAAGTCGAGCAACTTGTCGGCAGACAAAAAGGCTGAGTCTGCGACGCGACAAGGAGAAGGCCCAAGAAGGTTTGGAGGATCTGCAAGAAATGTCGGCCGGGAGGACGCCACCGCAAGGCCAAGCGGCAAGGAGACAGACCTCCTTGCGCGCGACAAGGATGAAGATAGCGATGACGATGAAGGTATGGATGATGGCGAGGCCGATGGCGGGAGTTCGAAAGCTACGGAGGTCTGTGCGTTGCTGGCGGTGCTTCTCTGCATACTTCACACGCCCGGCTCAAGCGGTGGGTGCGGGAAGTCAATCTGCAGAACCACCCGTCGAGTCATGCAAGCCTCGAAATGGTCCACCGCCTATCATCTTTGATATTGAGGACCACCACGATTGCATAGCTGCGGTCGGTGCTTGCCGATGTTGGTTTCACCAACTATCCGCAACCTCAAGGTCACTAAGATGCTAGTTGGCGGGGCCGGCTTGAACTGATCTCCTCGCGGTACTCCGAAACTCCAGATCCTCGAAAACGAGCTCGAAGAGACGGCACATTCAAGGAATCAACCGGGAAGGAGCAAGCGAAAGGGAAGATCATGTTGCGGTAACATTTGGCGTGAGTTGAACTTGAGGATCGAGAGGTCACTTTTGGCGTTCTTGACTTTCCATTGCCCTACAATGGGATACTCGGCCGTCCAGCACTCGCCAAATTCATGGCAGCCTCTCATTATGCGTACAACATGCTGAAGATGCCAGGCCCGATAAGTGTCATCTCTGTCCCTAGCGACAAGAAGGATGCTCTTATCTGCACCGACAAGATCTACCGGGAAGCAGCAGCCGGAGCCGATCGCAAGTCACTTGCCGCTGAAGCTCCCGGAGGGAAGAGGAAGACCAAGTCCGGCAAGAGTTTTGATGCTCACTCCGGCAAGCGCACCTCTTCGGAGTGCTGCGCTACCGTCGAGGACGCACCATCGAGCTCCACCAGCAAGTGTAAGAAGGCAATGGCAGCTCCGCCAGAGACCAAGAAGGTGCCCGCCAAGGAGGACGGCACTGGTGGTACCTTCACCATCAGTGCCACTCTCGACCCTAAATAGGAAAGCGCGCTCGTTGCTTTCTGCGGCGAACGTCGGCGTGTTTGCATGGCAACCGTCGACATCCCGGTGTTCCTGGAAAGTGTCGAGCACCACCTTGCCATCTGTCCTCATGCACGGCCCGTCAGCGAAAAGTCGAAACAAGCAATGGGCGCCAAGAATTCATCGCGAAGAAATCAAGAAGTTGGAAGCGGCGAGGCCTTGTCGGAGGAGTGCTCCATCCTCGTGGTTGGCCAATCCGTGGTGCGTGCGCCAAGGCAAATGGGAAATGGAGGCTTTGTATCGACTTTACCGATGTTAATAAAGCTTGTCCCAAAGACCCATTTCCCTTGCCGCGCATTGACCAGATTGTTGACTCCACGATCGGATGTGACTTGCTTTCATTTCTTGACGCATACTCAGGATACCATCAGATCTTCATGGCAGAAGAGGATGAGGAGAAGACCGCATTCATCACTCCGTGTGGCACGTACTGTTTCGTACGAATGCCTTTCGGTTTAAAGAATGCTAGTTCAACATTTGCAAGGGTAGTCCATCACACTTTTGAGCCACAAATGCACAGAAATGAGGAAGCCTACATGGATGACATAGTGGTTAAGAGCAAGGACAAGGCAACTCCGATTCAGGATTTAGACGAAACCTTTGCAAATCTGCGCAAGATCAACCTCAAGCTTAACCCCGAGAAGTGCGTGTTTGGAGTCCCCTCCGGCAAGCTTCTCGGGTTCTTCATCTCGGCGAAATTGAAGCCAATCCCGACAAGATCAAGGCCATTGAGCAGATTGAAGCACCAAACGCGTCAAGGATGTACGAAGGCTTGCGGTTGCGTGGCGGCTCTCAGCGAGTTTATCTCTAAGTCTGCTGGCCGCATACTGCCGTTTTCAAAATATTGAAAAGGCAGGTCAATGAAATGGACTCGAGCGGAGAGGTTGCGCTGCGGAGACTTGAAGAGATACCTGTCCTCCACTCCAACACTTGTCGCACCTAAGCCACAAGAGAAGTTGCTGCTATATTTAGCGGTAACCAATCAAGTGGTTAGTGCTGCGTTAGTAGCGGAGAGGGAGGCGGATGATGAGCCAGCAACCACGGCAGATGCATCAGCGACAAGGAGGGGACTTCACCGACAAGCTCTGGTCCCGACAAAGATGGATCTGCGCACGCGCATAAGGAGATACAGAAGAAAATGGTGCAGCGCCCAGTTTACTTTGTCAGTTCCCTTCTATAGGGGGCTAGGTCAAGGTACTCTAGTGTGCAGAAGTTGCTTTTCGGCCTTCTCATGGCCTCGAGAAAGCTGCGCCATTACTTCCAAGCACATGAGATCACACGCTTGTCACTCGTTTTCGGCAAGAGGATCTTTGCGAATCCGGAAGCAGGTAGGATTGTCGGTGGGCCTTTGGAACTGCCAAGCTTTGGCCTCAAGTTTGAGAGAACTTCAACTATCCAAAGCGAGCATTGGCAGAATTCATAGCAGAATGGGCGCCAACACGGATGAAGAAATTCGAGACGAGCATCCCGTCAAGGAAGCAAGCAAAGAGTGGCTGATGTACTTTGATGGTGCCTTCTCGCTGCAAAGCGCCCGGTCTTGAGCGTCTTGCTTGTTGCACCCACCGGAGAGCACCTCAAGTACGAAGTCTAGATGCACTTTCCCAAGGAGCAAGCAACAAACAATACCGCGGAGTATGAAGGTTTGCTTGCCGGTCTCAGGATTGCAGCAGACCTTGGGATCAAGAAGCTCATTGTCAGGGGTGACTCGCAACTTGTCGTCCGCCAAGTAAACAAGAATTATCAGAGTCCGTTGATGGAAGCTTACGTTGATGAAGTAAGAAAGTTAGAAGAGCACTTTGACGGCCTGCAGATGGAACATGTTCCAAGAGCTCAGAACGACATTGCAGATGGCCTGTCAAAGTGCGCCGCACTTAAGTTACATGTGGAACCAGGGATCTTTGTGCTCAAACTGACTCAACCGTCCGTAACAACATCAACTGGACAGAGCAAGAAGAGGAAGTTGATTTCTGGTGACTATTTTCCGGCAGAGCTCCCCGAAGCCGCCGCCAAGAAGGTCCCCAAGATCAACACCAAGGGTGCTGAGGAGGAGTCTGCTCCGGCAAGCCCTAGGGTTTGTTCCATTGAAGCGAGCGCTCCGACAAGTTTTGCTCCGGCAAGCTTGCGAGGAACATCAAGCTCGGCTGAGCCGCGAGTTCTCGCCGTAAGCGGATGTTCCGCGGCAACATATGTGCCTTTAGTCCTTGTTGTCGAGCCGCAAGCTCCGGCATGGGCACAGAGATTGTCCGTTTCCTTGAGACGGAGAACTTCCGAAGAGCAAGAAGAAGCGGAAAGAAGTAGCCCGGCGATCAAGTATGTACCAGTTTGTCGACAACACACTGCATGTAAGAAGACTCAACGGTGTGAAATTGAAGTGTATTCACGGGAAGATGGACAAAAGCTGTTGGCGAGATACATGGAGGCATATGTGGTCACCACATTGGCGCAAAACACTTGCTTGGCAAAGCATTCGGCAAGGTTTCTTTTGGCCGACAGCCCTCCGGGATGCAACTGCACAAGTAACCAAGTGTGAAGCATGCGGTTCCATTCCAAGCAGATACACCAACCAGCTCAAGCTCTCGGGCGATCCCTTTATCCTAGCCATTTTGATGCAGGGGCTCGACATCCTCGGCCCCTTTCCCGAGTGTCGGGGCTTTGAGTACTTATGCGTTGCAATCGACAAGTTCACAAAGTGGCGGAAGTGGAAGCGATGAAGAAGGTGACAGACGGTCGGCGATCAAGTTCTTGGTCGATTGTTTGCAGCCGGGATCCCTAACGGGATCATCACCGGCAACGACACGCAATTCACGAGCCGCACCTTCATGCGAGACGTCCAAGATCTTGGCGCCAAGGTGCCTTAACCATTGCTCATCCGAGAAGCAGCGGTCAGCGGAGAGGGCAAATCTTGAAGTCTTCTGCGCGGCTCAAGACCGAGGACTTCGGCGAGGCTGTGCAAGTGCGGAAAAAAGCTGGATTGAGGAGCCGGTGGTTCTTTGGTCGATTAGGGCGGCGCCGTCGAGCCACCGGCGGACACCTTCGCTCTAGTCTATGGGCGAGGCAATTCTCCCCACGGAACTCGTATCACGGGTCACCTCGAGTGCTCGCTTATGATGAGCTTGAGCAAGAGAAGCTGCGACAAGATGACGCGCAGCTCCTTGAGGAGGACCGTCTTGAGCTCTTTGTCTGAGCTGCTCGATACCGACAAGCATTGCGCCGCTACCATAGCCGCAAAGTTAATGCCGAAGTCTCGAGGAAGGCGACCTTGTTCTTGGCGCGTTCATCCGCCAAGAATTCCAACAAGTTGGCCTTGAAGTGGGAAGGCCCTTACCGGGTGAAGCGAGTCACTAGGCCCGGCTGTCGCTTTGAGACCGAAGATGGCTTTCCGGTGAGCAACTCTGGAACATTGAGCATCTTCGTAAGTTCTACCCGTAAAGCGCGGTTCTTGGAACCTGTTCGACAACCACCCTTTTGTACAAGTCTTGCGGCTGTTGCATGTAATCCTCAGGCAAAGCCGTAGCGAGAACCGTGCATAAATAAAGCTCATGTGCTCCGCGCATCTTGTCAATTTCATGCTTTTTATTTTTTGCATGTGTTATCTGATACTTTGTGCAGCGCCTAACCCCGGTAAGCAATAACGAGCCATAAGGCTCCATATCTTTATTTTCTCTTCTTTCTTTTTCTCAAAGAAAGGAAGGTTCCCTCGCCCACAAGTTTGTCGGGGGGGAAGGAGGAGATAATGGTGTGGACCAGGCGTCGTTCAAGAAAGTTTAAGCCTTCTTGGGGCATAAGCAACGAAAAAGCTAAGTTGCCAAAGTTTGAGCAATCAGTTTTAAAAAATTTAAGTTATCTTCCTCGAGCGACCGTGCTTTGTATGGAAAACCTGTGCGCGGAGGAACCAACTCGTAGCTAGTTGCGCCCTTACTTTGTTTGAGTCCGCTCAACAACTTAAGTGAGCTGCGACTAGTTGCGACAAGGTTTCTTGTCGATGGCGGCACCGCCAACGAAGTTCTTGACGTCCGCTTTCAGCGCTTCATGACTAAGGTGCCTGCACCGGAAAGTTCCCTAAAAGCATAGGGCGAAAACATACAAAGGAAGGAATCAAGTAAAGGAAATAACATAGCGATCGATACCCAAAATAGAGTTATATTACAAGATAGCTTGTCGCAGCTCTAATAGATTGTTCTCGTAACATGACTAGCAGCGACAAGGAAAGGAGGAAACGGGCAGCCTAATCTACGCGGTCGCCATCAACCCTCTTGACTTCGTTCACCTTGTCCATAATGGGTGCGACAAGGGCCTTGAGCGCTTCCAGACCAGCATCCGGAGGCAGCTTCTTGAGGACGTTGGTGAGGTTGAGGCCTGGGTTGCGGAAGGCGACCTTCACCAACACCTTTTGCAGAACTCTCGCGCAAATCGTGCGCGACTCGTCGGCCAGCTGCTTTGGGATCCTTTCCCGGAGTTGATGGAGGGCCGTCGCCACGCCCTTGAAGAACAAAGTGAGCTTGGCGCTGGGCTGGAGGTTCTCATCGAAGGAATACCCAAAATCCTCCATCCCCAGCTGCTCCAGCTCCCCGTCGATGACTGCGGCGATATTCACGAGACCCTCTGTCCAGAGTTCCACAGTCTCCCTAAAAGTGTTCTGGGTTTCGGCGGCCCTCGTCAGCAGTGCTTCGTTGGCCTTGATCTCCTCCTTCAAGGCCACCTCCTGCTCCTTGGCGTCGTCTAGCGTCTTGGTCAAAGTAGTCAGCTTCAACTCAAGATCTGCGTTGGAGTCCTTGGCGGTGCTAAGCTCCTTGCCCTTCTCGACGAGACGACCCTGCAGCTCGCCATGGGCGTAGGCGTCCTTCTCGCACTCACGCTTGAGCGCGGCAAGCTCTTCATCCCTCGCCTTGAGATCGGCCTCTAGCTGCGCCACCTTGGTCTCCAGCTCCTTCTTGGCGGCCTCGGCAGCTGCGGCAGCATCCTTTGCTTCCTTGAGAGCCCCGCCAAATGTTTGCTCGCGCGCGGCAAGCTCCTCCTCGTGGCTGTCAAGGTTAACCTTCCGCTGTGCCAACTCGCCTTCCCGCGCAAACAGCTCCTCAGCGGCAAGCCGCTGTTGCTCTTCGGCTTCAGCCTTCTCGAGGAGGAAGGCTTTCCATGCCTCGGGGAGTTGCGCCCGCTCCTCTGCCAGGGACCGGAGGGCTTCCTGGTTGCGACTCCGGAGCTCCTCCGCATGCTTCTCGATATCCACTCCCGCCCTCGCGACAAGCGCTTCTCGGGATTCCAGCTTGCCTGCGAGCGCGTAAGTGACACCAGTTTTCGCAGCAACTGCTCCTCCTCGAGACTTCGCCACTGCTCTTTGCTTTCGGCGCGTCAACCAGCGTCGGCCAGCGGAGGAAACACTTCTCCATCAAAAGTTTCTCCTTCGACCGGCGCCCTGGAGCTTGAGCCCAGGGGAGCTTGATGAAGATGCCATCGCCGGCCTTCAAATAGGCGCCGGGTTGGGGCTCTTGAACTGTCGACATGGTGGCGCGGAGGGATCGGCGGTCGGCGTAGCTCCTTGCGCTCCTGCGGCCTCAGGGTCGTCAGTGCGATCACCAGACCCCTCGCCGGCTCCTGCGGCGGCAGCTTTGGCGGCCTCTTCGCCGGCGGGCTCATCGATGCCGCTCCTTCTTGGTGGCGTGCGCGTCGTCGGTGTTGCCTTGCGTTCTCCTCGCCGGTGGCCTCGGTCTCCATCGGCTTCATGGAAGATGGATCTGACGGCCGGGAAAAGAGAGAAAAAGTCAAGCAAATATCCAAAAAGGAGATCAGAAGAAGAAGAACACAAGGAAAGTTTTCAAGCAAGAAGGGTTACCTGTACTGGGATCTGCAGTCATGGGCTCCACCACCGGGGGGTCGCTGGTGCTGTCCCTTGCCGAAGAACCGTCCCTTGCTGGAGAACTGTCCCTTGCCGGAGACTTCTCCCTTGCCGGAGAACGCTCCCTTGCCAGGGAATCCTCCCTTGGCGGCGTAGTCGAAGCAGATAGCATCTCGGGGGCGGCTTCTGGATGCTCCTGGTGAGGCTGCTCTGCTCCTACACAAACCAACAGTCAGATGTCAGCAAAAGAAAGAACACCCATGCACGCCATAACAGCGGGAAGTAAACCATATACTTACGCTGGGGGCTGCGCTGGGGGCTGCTTTGGGGAATGATTGCCGGGTCCGGCAAGGTGGTCTCGGGCGCACCCCCTGCTGTCGCGGTGGGCTCATCCTCGATGACAATCACCGGAGCCTTGGCTCTCTTCACCGCTCTCTGGGCCAGGGTCCTGAAAAGGAATGAGTTCAGAATAAAGCAAATCAGATACAAGACAAAACAGCAAGAATTGAAGAACTACAAGTACAACAAAGAATCTTACTCTTCTTCTTCCTCGTCGGAGCTGAGAGCGGAGAGGTCGAAATATGGCCCACCTTCGGTGTGACGAGGCGGAGGAGTGGGTTCCCTTGACCGCTTGGCGGGGGCAGCGGCAGGAGCAGAAGCGCTGGTCCGGGAGGACCCGCTCCGATTACGCTTGGCGGTGTGAGGTGCTCCAGCAACAAGCTTGTCGCGGTGGAGCGCGTCGTGCGGCGCGACGGCTGTTGACTCGTCTGTCGCCTTGCTACATCCCCGGCCTTGCGGAGACGCCTTCTTGGTGGAGCTGGGGGCTGCGCTGGGGGCTCTGCTTGCGGCAAGCTGCTTGAAGATGGCGGGCCGCTCGCACCCTCAGCGGGCTCGCTCGACTCGGCGTCAGGCCCGGCAAGCTCTTCCTCGCCGGCAAGCCACTCTCGCTCGGCAAGGATTGCCGCCTCTGCTGCCTCTGCCTCCGCCACGGTGAATCCAAACTCGCCCGCGGCAGCGGCTGCCGCCGCCTCTTCCGCCCTAGTGGCGTCTGCCGCATCTCCGCGCCGGTGGTGTCGCGGGTGAGGCTTTTCTGCTCATC
Source organism: Aegilops speltoides (assembly GCA_021437245.1). NCBI lineage: Eukaryota > Viridiplantae > Streptophyta > Magnoliopsida > Poales > Poaceae > Aegilops > Aegilops speltoides. Next base: position 148,169 of record JAHHZJ010001437.1, on the reverse strand, counting down.
GGAGCGGACCGCCACCTCCACCAAGCCGTCAAAGAACGCCTGCACAACGTCGTCTGCAGGCTCTTGCCAAGTTGGGACAATGCCATGCGAATCGCACAAAGGCATCATTGCATGGATGCGATCGAGCGAGGAATTGTTGCACAGCGGGACGACGCCCTTCGGTAGCCTAAACCATTCGGGATGTTGAGGGTCGTGCTTGAACAGCTCCTTGAGCATCGCGTCCAATTCCAGGACAGTGAAGTTGAAGTTGAGGCCCGGGCGCAGCCTCATGATGTCCGCCGGGCCCCCGAACTCCCAGGCAGGTCTCCTCCTCTCTTGCGAAGCGTCTGTGGCGAAAAAATCTGCGCCAACGGCGCCTCTGATGAGCCCGACAAGCTGAGGCGCGAGATCCGGGTGACGGCGATCTTCACCTATCGTCTTAGAGGCCACGCTGCTCCAATCGTTGCAGCGCCTTCTGCCGGGCTTAGCGCTGGCGATAAACAGCTGCGGGTTCTTCTCGGCGATCCAAAGCACCATCGCTCTCTCCACTCCTCCCATTTCTGCGGAGCTCCCCTCCAGATAAGCTTCCTTCTTGCGGCTCTCGAGATCCAAAGCGATTCCGCGGATAAAGGCTCTCCTCTCTCAACTCGGGGCATAAAGAAGTGGCGGAAAAGAGCTACGTTTGGGTGGACTCCGACAAAGTTTTCGCAGAGATGCGCGAAAACGCCATGGTCGAAACAACATTGGGGTGAAATCAAGGAGGTGGAACCCGTAGGTGTTCATGATATCGCGAAGAATTGAGAAAGGCGGGCGAGCCCGCGATGAACAACGCGAAGAAGGGATATCCGTTGAACCCGTTAAAGCGGCGGCAAGAGTACCTTCCGTGTGCGGATGCGCTCGCGTCTCCGTCGACGAAGAGGTAGTAGTACTCCTCGGCTCCTTCAGCGGCGAGCTCGGGAGGAAGATTGCCCGCTCCTTCGCGGCGCCTCGAGCATGGCGCCTCGGCCGACTTCACGGCCTTCCGGCTTCGGAGCCATGGCGGAGGTGGTGGGGAGATCGGCGGTGTTGGTGGCGCCCGGTGGCGATGGGGACGAGCGCTGCTCTCTTCGACTTTGGAAGAAGAGGGAGCGGCGGAGATTTTGAGATTGGAGCGACAATCTGGCGAGATGGGCGAACTGCCTGTTTCCCCGCTTATAAAGAGGGAGGCGGACGTTCCGCCTTTCGAATAAAGAAACCACCCACGATCTCTCCCATGGCGCCGCATTCAACGCGTCCGTTAGGGAGGCGCGGTGAATCGGAGTAAATCTGGCGTAACGAGGCCGCGTGCCGTGCCTGTTTTGGGCTCAGCCCAACAGCGCTTTCGGCACCGTGTGTGGCCCAGCCCGAGGGCTCTGTCGGTGTACTAGAGTAGGGGTACCCTAGTATCCCGAACTTGTGCCGACGGGCAACAGCGACACCAGCAGCAAGGCTTGCCGGTGACCGCTAAGGTCCTCCGTGGTTCCTTTGGAGCCATTCAAGAACAAAGTGTTTAAGCCAAGGAGACAAGACCCGGCAAGAGGAGCTTGCGGAAGGCCAACCAAGGCATTTCAAGGAACTTGCCGTGGCGCCGCCAGCGTCCGGCAAGGCCCGTGGCGACAAGCTTCGAGACGCGACAAGACAACGACCACGGCAAAGGCGCTTGCGCGCAAGCTATCACCACAGCACAGCGCTCAAAGACATCCACCAGCGTGTGCCTACAGGGCCTTTCGGTCTTGGCGTTGCAAGAAAGGTTGTGCGACTGCGGTCGCGGTGGTGGCGGCAATGACAAGATTGCCATCGTGGCGGCGGTGGCACCCAGACGGTCCCTTTTACGCCTTTGTTTGGGCGACACGGATGGGCATTTAATGCCTTTGTCCCCTGCCGTCAGGGTTAGGTATGATACACTGTACAAGTAGTTGTACCAACCGCAACTCTTTTTCCATTTTTACCCTTGCATGCGTTGCCACCTGTCGGTGACCCCTTGAGCATATAAAAGGAGGCCCATGCGCAACGTAGAGGGGGGTTGGAAGCCAGAAAGCACTCATGCTCGGTCTCGTTAGCAGCTAGAGTGTACTGAAGCATTCAGCGCTCCCGAGCAAGAACACAATACAAATCAGACATGCAGCAGTAGGAGTATTATCTCTCCGGAGAGCTCCGAAGCTGGGTAAATCGCTCGTGTGCTTCGCCTCGATCTGCTCTTCGTGCGATCTCCGCCCCCCGCCGAACCGAAAGGGGCCCGGTCCGCCGGTCCCCATAGGTGTTCGTTCCCACGACACACTTGTCGTTGCACAACAGTACGATGGAGGTATTAGGGATGCCCAATCCCGAAATGAAAAATGAATTTACTTTATGTTGTCAAATAATAAATTCCTTGGAAAGTGTTGGTACGGAGGGCACCCGTGGATACATTTAGCGATGGAAAGTGAAAGTATGGTGGAAAAAGGAATAAACTTTATTTTCTGTTTGGGAACCGCCTATGATGTATCTAGCATGGAAAGTGTTGGGAACTATAAGTCCTTTTCGTTGGTGGGAAAAGTATGCCTCCCAAAATATTTTTATCTCTCAATTTTTGCTTTGAGCTTTAGCACGCTTTGAGCTCTGGCACCTCTAGAAATCCCTACTTCCCTCTATGAAGGGCCTTTCTTTTACTTTATGCAATTTTTATTTTTACTTGAGTCCCCAACTTCTCTTATAAAGCACCAACTAAGGGGCACTATGATTGTACTTGAGCATCAGGTATAGCTAGTATTCCAATGTGTTTCATGAATGGATCAATGATTGAGCATAATGGGCTAGGGATAACTTGCTTTAGCATTGATATTTTGAAAGACATGGTTGCCTGTTGATATGCTTGAATATTAAAGTCTTCATGTCAAAACTAGACTATTGCTTTGAACCACATAAAAGTCCAAATGTCTAATCTACAAAGAAAAGAATATGTGATGAACATGTTAGGCAACATTCCACTTCAAAAATTCTATTTTTATCATTTACCTACTCGAGGACGAGCAGGAAGTAAGCTTGGGGATGCTGATACATCTCCAACGTATCTATATTTTTGATTCTTCCATGTTGTTATATTATCACTCTTGGATATTTTACAATCATTTTATATCATTTTTTGGTACTAACCTATTGACATAGTACCCAGTGCTAGTTGCTGTTTTCTGCTTGTTTTTTACATCGTAGGAAATCAATACTAAACGGAGTCCAAAAGCAGCGAAACTTTTTGTGGATTTTTTCTGGACCAGAAGACACAAGATGGGCCGAAGAAGTACCAGAGGAGTGCCCCCAGGGGCGCACAACCCACCAGGGCGCTCTTGGGGGCCCAGGCGCGCTTAGTGGTTATGCCCACCTCGGTGGCCTACCGCACCGCCTCTTTGCTCTATAAATACCCCAATATTTCAGAAACCCTAGAGGATTGGACAAAAATCAATTCCAGCCGCCGCATGTTCCAGAACCACCAGATCCAAGCTAATCACCATCACAGAGGGGTTCATCGTGTCCATTAGTGCCTCTCTGATGATGCATGAGTAGTTCATTGTCGACCTACAAGTTTGTAGTTAGTTCAAGCAAACATCATCCCCACACAGAGTGAGGTTCATGACACATCACATGCTCGCCCCCTTGCCCCCACGTCGATCTGGTGGGAGGGATTCATACGTATCCCTGCGCTCAAAGTATATTATGTGATCTCACAACATGACATATACCATATAAGAGAGACCACAATTTAATCCCCTCCTAATTATATGTCAAATTAACCTCTATCGCTATCGGTCAAAGTGATTGACGACCAAGTGGGCACATAGATGGACGAAGCACCTTGTCGATACCCTCGTGAGTGAGTGCTAGAGGACAACCTCCTTCGGTAGCATGTGGGCCAAACACATGTATGGAGATGTGTGGTTGTGATGTTTGAATACCTAATATGCACAACTTTGACGTGGCACCTACCTCGGAAACCTTTAAGTCCCCACATGAAGCGAGATTCATGACGCGTAGTATATGTTCACACCCCTCCCCTCTTCAACGCATTATATATATATGTATATATATATATACTAGCAAAAGGCCCGTGCGTTGCAACGGAATAAAACACCCGTTAGTGTGGAAACCTGGGTTGAAGTTTAAATAGGGTTTGAGTCAGCTCTAGATCGTGCACCACGGGTTCGACTCATACACCTTCGCACCATCCCGACTCCTCCCAATGACGCCTTGCCCTTCCGTGTCGGGCGCGCCCACCCTTTCATGTTGGTCGTCGCAGATCGTTTCTTGGTGGGTCGATAATATTCATGGAATGATTACGCAAAACTGGACACTATAATAGCAATTGTCCATGTGTGCATAATATTAACATCCCTTTATGCCAACTTTGAATATATTCAAGGAAGGAACATGTAAGCTTTATGTTGATTACCTTCGGGTAATACATGAACATATTCCCCTAACGAAACACTCCACGTAAAACTCTTATAACATGTTGTCATAGTATATAAGAATCACTTTGTAGCAATAAATTTATAAAATAGCAGCTTCTAGAAGGAAATAAAATATACATAACAACTACGTCTTGTGAATGTCTTTAATGCAAGATTTTGTAATTCTCGGACTTTGCCCTTGCCTTGAGTGATATGCGGTTAGTTATATATGGCAAACATGCCCGTGCATTGCAACGGAGAAAAAAATATTATATGCCCCTACCGGAAAAATCATGGCTCAAGACTCCCCCATAACACCGCCTCTCCACACAAACAGTCCACATACTCAACATGGTGTCCCAACCGTGTCACCACTTATGCTCCTCACCCACATTGCGGGAGTGCGGATTTGTCCGATCATGATGTGTCCAACCTCGACCAATACCAAAGCTATGTGCTTGGCGTGAGGCAACCAATGACCGTTGATGCCCTCCTGGGTGCGGCTTGCAAGGAACGAATATTCACAACATCCGTAAAGTGTGGTTCTTCGGCCAACTATTATACAAAAACCATAAACCTTTTTTTTTGCATTCAAAAAAACCATAAACCATAAACCTTAGAGCTCATCTCATCTTAACTCTCTGCTATCTTGCTCTTTTGTCCTACATGCGCTATCATATGTCTTTATCTTTGCCAATAATCTATTTTTGCACTATTTTTTATCTGCAACACAAATATTTCTTGTTTCATCATTCAATCATTGGCGATAGATAGACAATAAGTGGCGGAATTTTTGAAGATTTTTCTTATATGCGGAAAAACATGAATTACATGGCAGATTGTGAAGGCAATCACATTGATTATTCTAAAGTTAATAATACATCCGCTTTTAAGATAAGATAGTGTTCTCCTATAATTGGTCAAAAGTTATTGTTAGCCTCTGAATCAAACAATACAGATGAGTAAATAAAATCATTGGTTGTTAACCTAAAGTTCCAAGCATTTTATTTTTAGAACACAGGAAGATGAAGCATTACAATTTAGTGATTTATACCATACTATGCAGCTGGTTATAAAGGTTACATTAAAGTCAACCAAACAAATATCGGTCCAAATAAAAAAACTTAATTGATGCTTATGAAGTGGGATATGGCAAAAATTCATACATGTACAAGTTGGATGCGTACCATAATTTTGATGAATGCTTAGCAAACCGCAAACACACAAGCAGCATCTGGCGTGTTCAAGAGCTATTTAGTTCTGTGGCATGTTGGGCGGAGATTATGAAGCCACCGGGAGACATCAGCTGCTATGCCGCCATGGGCATCTCTAATCCTGCTCCTCCACTCACTCCTCGATAGGTACAACCAGGAGAATCCTTACAGAGGTGAGCGCTAATCACCCATCGCCGCAGCAGGTGGGTACCGCCATCTCCATCTCCGCGACCTCGGCACTTGGTCCGCTCCAGTGATCGCTCGTGTGATCTGTCGCCGTGATGCCAAGAAACGCGTAGCATATGCATGGTGGGTTATCGGTGATTTGGTCTTGCCTATTTTATCGCTCGGCCAACATTTCACCGTTTAGTTTTGCTATTCCTCCACCGCTGATTACAACCAATCGGTAGCTGCAATAATACAAGCTCAAAACTCAAAACAAGTAAAAGTATGGTGAAGGAAGGGTACAGAAACCAAGGAGAGTCACAGCAAAGCCTCCATCTAGAAGGGTCTGAGACAAGCGGGAGGAGGAACGCCTCTCGCCGCCCTCCTGCCACCAAATAACCTCCCAACAAAGAAAGCCTCCATCTCGAGCCGCCAAATCGTCAACCCGACCGTCGTCTCCTCCTCACTCAGCCTCGGTCCGGTGTTCTTTGCCACGTCGTCGGCGGCGCCGAGGTCACTCACCGGAGCAGCCGCGCCACATCAGGCAGCTCGTGCCGCACACGGACACGAGTTACGCATATTGCGAGATGCGATCCGGTGAAACGTACATGTGGCTGCAGGCATCTCCTTGGCCTAGTCGCCTAGCTCGAAGGCCTCCTGCAGACGCACAGATGGGAGTCGGCGCCGGCGTGGCTAGGGCAAAGGGCGGCGACAATGGTGGGCATGGACTCGGCGGCGGCCTTGCAGGCGGCGGGTTGTCGTAAAGGCGGATGGCGCCAAAAGCGCCCGCCTCGATCTGGCGAGCCGCTTGAGGAGCTGCTCAAATCCGGCCCCATGAGGAAGTCGGACATGCTCTCGGACAATGGGCGGAGGCCGGATCTGTGCCGTCGTCGTAGAAGAGCTTGAAGCTGCTGATGGTGTTGGGGGCCTCGTCGCATGGAGGGGCGGCGGACGCCGGAGCACGATGACTGGGTTGCACGGCGACCCCGAGTGGTCACCCGAGGCGACACGCCGGCTCCGCTCCGGCGGGGTCAGACCTTGTTGCCCCGTTGGGGGCGGAGGGCGCGACAGCCCTGCGCGGCGGCGGCGGTCACCCGAGGCGCCACGCCGCTCCGGCGGTCGACCTCGTTACACCGTTTGGGGTGGAGGGCGCGACAGCTGACCTGGGCGGCGGCGTCCATCTGCTCGAGAAGTCAGCCGTCGCGGTAAGGCGGCGAGAGCTCAGTATTGTATAAGATGAAGAGAAGCAGGCGTAATTCTTACAAACATGGAAGGTGAAGAAGAGTCCTGCTAGAATTTTTCCCTTAGTTGCGCTTGGGCTGTTCGGCCCATACGAGTCCTGGCTTAGTAACGTAACATCAAGCGAGTCGGTTGAATTAGTACCACCTTGCGTATATGTTTTAAATTCAACTAAAAGCGTAAATTCATAGGAAGAAAGCGTATTGTGACGGTGAACCCGGAGACCCAATCCGTGCTTTATTATTAGGGAGAGATTAAATTCAACTAAAAGCGTAAATTCATAGGAAGAAAGCGTATTGTGACGGTGAACCCGGAGACCCAATCCGTGCTTTATTATTAGGGAGAGATATATGTATCTTTACCTAATAATAAAGAGAATTGGGTTTCTGGTCGTCCGTCAGGAAAATTGCCCCCGAAGTTCGCACTAATTACCCACTATGCCACCGGTAAGTGAGAAAAACGTTTCGCTGCGGCTACATCCGCATCCGCCTTGCGTTTGGTACATATATTTGAACATTCTCATATATTACAAGCATACATGCTTACTGACCGGTTGGAGCTTCGGTCACGCATGCTATAGACGCGGTTCGATCCTGCTCCCTCTTCTTTTTCTTTCTTTTTTTTGGCTGCACCACATGACCGCCGCTCCACCCAACATGATTTTCTCTTTGTTTAATCTCTTTTTCATGTTCAAATATTTTTAAAATAATGATATCTGTCAAATCCTAACTTTAAATCTAACATGTTATATATGAAATTTTTTCGAAAAAATGAGTAGATTTTAAATATGCTATTATTTTCCATGTTAATCATTTTTAAATTATGTTTAGGATGCATCATAGTTTAATGCTCTCACAAAAGCTATTGCAAATGAAAAATAATATTCCAAATGTTAGTCACCATAAAATGATTCCATTTTAAAATATTATAACAAATTAGAATTAAACACCTTCTCAAATTAAATATATATTCATGTTTTTCTGAACAATAAAAATAAAAATGATTGAAAAACTCTTTCATCGAAGAGCTGAAATGGGTCATGACAAACATTGCTAAGATACATCCAAATTCCATAGTCCAAAAAGAAATACTTAATGTAACTTTATTTCTGACGTTTGCAAAAATTAAATTAGATAAGTGTTACATAATTACATTGAAGATTGTGATGTGTTTTTTTCTAAGTTCAGAACGCGACGCCTTTCTCTTAGTATATATATATATATATATATATATATATATATATATATACCTACTAATAAAGCAGATATTGCTTTTGGTTGTCCGTCATCGCGGTAATTTTACAGAAACGTCCTTGTGTGTCCTGAAAATTAAACCCGCAGTCCCTTTGTAAGTGAATATATCTGAATAACGATCCGTTTTTGCATAAAACCCCCTGTCGTTCAGGATATTCAACCCGCAGTTCCTACAGTGTATCCTATCTGCTCCCTTTCCAGCACGGCGGAGGACGAGAAGGTGAGGGGCGACGCCGTGCTCTACACCGCCTATGCGTCGTCGTCCGTCCGCGCGGTCGCTGGCGGCTACGGCACCCGCACGCCGGAGGTGGCGTCTACTCCCTAGGCGTGCGTCCCTACAGGAGGGCGATGGCGGCATGTCCAGCGTTTGCAGGAGGCTGCGGGAGAGCGACAGCGGAGAGAAAAGGAAGGTCTGCAGAAAGGCGACGGCGGAGAGAAAAGAGAGGACCGGACGAAGAAGATGGGAGGCCGTATGGAGAGTTGAGGTGCGGCGTGGTCTGCTGCTGCCGCTCGCCGGCCATCGGCGCTAGGTGGGGCTCGGTTGCGCGGAGGTAGCAAGCAACACATGGTGCCGGCGCTACGCTGTCGGCACCGGCCTGGCCGGGAATGAAGGCTGCCTGGAGGTGCTCATCCCCATGCTCCTGAAGTCCCTCAAGCAGGTCCTGCCCGCACGGCCGCCATAGCACTTTGGACTGAATCTGCATAAATCAGCCTCCGGTCGCGAGCACGCGCCACTGTGACCTGCCCGCCACCGCCAATCCTCTCCGGCCTCCACGAGTAAGCTTCTCAATCTCCGACATCCTGCCCCCGTGTATGATTTGGATTGAATTCGTGACCGTGTCCTTCTCCAACAAAAATCAAGGGAGTGTCCGACCCGGATTCGACTTCGCTCCTATAAGAAGGAAGGGTCCTCGGCCGGAACCTCCATCAGGTTGCGTGCTTGGACCAGCAAATCCATGAAATCGCGGAGTACTTGGACCAGAAAACATGTCGCCTTCGAGTTCGCCGGAGGAAGAGACGCCGAGTTCGACGGAGGTAGAAGAACATCCGTCGAGCCGTCCAATATCGACAACGGCGACTACAGCAGAGGTATGTAGCCCCTTGAAAGCCAAATCACTAAAAAGGAAATCAAGGGTATCCCCTGTTTCTCTGTCTGCCACACAACTGCGAACCTGTTCTTTTATTCAGTACATAGTTCAACAGTTTTTAGCAAAGTTTCAGTTATTTTCTAACTGCTTTCTTCAGAGTTCAGAAATTTGATTCAAGTCTGAGATTTGATTCAAGTCTGTAATGCTTCCACTAGATTCATAGATGCTACACTTCTGTTAGCTACTCTGCATCCCGTACACCTGCTCAATATTTGTAATTTCGTTGATTCAGAGTTTCATAAGTAATTCGCATAATGGATTGTCATACATAATTTGCATTATGTTGCATTATGTTGTACCAACAACCAAAGGGAGTGCATGGTTTTGTGTTCGAGCCTCCAGCAGGCTATGCATGCACCCAATGAATTCTTTTGTGCTGTTACAATCATCAGTCAAGATTTAAAAAAAAAATTCATATATTTGTGATTCCTAAAACGCAAAACAAATCAAAAAAGTTTAAGTTTCATACAAATTGTAGCTTATGGGGAGTTGTTGCTCTTGGGGGATGCACATTGCCGTGCAAAGCCTTGTTGACCTTCTCTGACTTTTTAGCCAAAAAAAGGGCCATTGCTGTGCTAAGTGATTCCGAGTTAAGTGTGCATGCTGGCCATATTCTGAGACTGATACAAGGTGGGTGGTTTTAGTTAGGATTATAATGTTAATCTGCGGACACATCAAACAAGCATAAATTTTAATGCTAATCTGCTGCTGCTGTGGAATATGTTAATTTGCTTCTGCTGCCACACAAAGAAAAGTGCAGTGGAGTAGCTACTGCTCCTCTCCAGAGCACGCAGCCAAACAGAGATGCAGCATATAGAGACAGACACTCAAATAAATGATGGCTGGGACAAAATCCATGTACTGAATAAATCTACGCCTGTTTCAGTTTAATTTTTCTGAAAATTGGTGCTACTTCCGATTGCACACAATTTCAGTTCGGCTGATATGATACAAGCTCCTGTTTCAGTTTATTTTTTCTGAAAAATTATTGTCACTAGCCAAGGATTGAACCAAGAAATTTCATGTTGCTGATTACATATACCTGAACATGGTGGCTTCAACTTGGTTACAGTAATTCTTTGGCATGATGCTGGAGTAATTCTTGAAGTTTCATATATTCTGCTCTTTCTTCGGTTATCAAATAGCTTAATTGCATACACATAGATATGCTTGCTGCACCTAGCAAAATAGGATTATGAGGTGTATTTAGTGGATTGGATTAATTTGTTTTGACATCTCTGTAATATACTGTATCCGTCGACTTTGCAGCCGTCGTCTCCGTCAACTTCGCCTTCGTCGACTTTGCCGCAAGGCCATCTGCCATTGCCTTTGCGGACTGCCGGAAGACCATCAGCGATCGCCTAGACCTACTTTGCCGCAGGTACTTTTGAAGCATCTGATGGGTCTCATCTGTTTGTCAATTCGTCAGTTTACTGTAGCCAATATAGCTGTTGCAAACAGTAGACTACATTTGACTGACAAGCAACACATAATGCCATCCTACATATATGGATTCTGTTTGTACTTGATAGCAGCAGACTAAATTTTTGTTTCTGTTATGGTTGAAGACTTGAAGTGCACAGGGTGTTGTTTGATCTATTTTCAAATGATACTGATACACACACGAATTGTAAAGACTTCAAATTATGAAGGGTGATTAGCCATATATATAGTTGAGAATCTATTTGTGCTAATTGTAATTTGTATAACTGTACTGTTGGTTATATTCTACTAGAGAACTTGGGGTGGAAAAGATGCTACACTCCGCTCAGTAAGCTCACATCCGCATTCAAGGCAAACACGCTTCGGCGGCCCCGAGGACGGCGAGAACACATCCACTTGGAAGCAGCTGAGAGATGTGTTTGACGATTTTCATGTTGGCTGAGAGATATGTTTGACGATTTCATGTCGTTTGTGTCCTTCGCGGATTAATACTGATCACAAAACTAAAAAGGAAACGGATTACGTGATCAGAAGTGCAACAGCAAAACAGTCTAATATAAAGTACTGTACGTACTACCCAGCTTTCAGAGTGTGGACGCCCAGACAGAAAAAAGTAAAGCCAACTTAGTACATGCCCATGTTTTAATTTTTCGCCCGGTGCAACGCAGAGGCATTTGTACGTGCAACAAATTTACTGATATTCAATGGACTCCGTTTAATTTGAAGAGTATCTGTATAATTCTGTCTTGCTAATCAAAACATGTAGTGGAGTGTTTAGTAGTTCGGCAGATGGGTGACCAGAACAAAGTATTACAGCATATAATCTTAAAATTGTATTTGGTTAGAACACACTACAAGTAACCCAAAGATCTAAACATATATTTGTACAGTTGGTAATCATGTAGATCTTGTAGGTATGCTAGGTGAATACTAACTGCTTGCAAGAGTGGATGAATTAGTACAGATCTTTCACACATGTAGTGGATGAATTAGTACAGATCTTTCATTTAAAAGTAGTCTGTACTGTTAATTTATTTCTGATGTGCTTCATGAAGTATTTTGTTGTCCACATGGGACGATGAAAGACCACAAATCCCAGTTTTAAAGGTAAATATCGGCGATCGTATTTCTGATGTTTGCAAAACATTGATTAAAAAAGTGTTGTATAATGGCACATAGAGCGGGTTTTAGTTTTTCTCCCAGTGCAACGCACGGGCATTTGTACTATATATATATATATATATATATATATATATATATATATATATATATATATATATATATATATATATATATATATATATATATATATATATATATATATATATATATATATATATATATATATCCTTATTTTTATGCTTTCACCGTCACAACACGTTTTTCCCGTGATTTTACGCTTTCAGTTTGAATTAGGGAAAGATTCGAGGTGGTACTAAATTTTGTCTCTGCAATATAATCAAATTACGTACGTCGTCTTTGCTGCCATAACTGCTTCGTAAGTAACGGCCCAATTTTTTTATGGGCCGCTAAAAAGTTGAACTTCACCGCCGCTCTCGCCTCCTCGCCGGGTAGGTAAACGAGTTTGATTATGCCTTTGCTAAACTTTCAGATCTGAAATAATAGTCCCACCGCCCCTTACAAAGAAATCCTATCAACTTATATGCTTTTGGACTTGCAAAATCAACAAGCCAGGAAAAAGGTGAGATGTGATTCATGTTTAGCCAAGAAATAGAAGAAAGATGCCTCTCGCATGTATTATGCATCATCAATCGAAAATCTTTGAAGTAAAAAACTGGGCGTCGCCCACACAACCACTCGGATCCGGAGCCCCGAGGGCTTTGGCGATCCACGGCCCGCCCGTCAAAGCGGCCGCCGATGACCTCGAAAGAAGCATACGCCGACCGCTCCTGCTCAGCACAAGAAGCCGCCCGCCAGAGCCCCGCCTCCTCGCCCCTAAACCGGACGCCCGGCAAGCAGCAGAGTAATTGGCGCTGCCAAAACATCCCGCGCCACCTTAGCGGCGTGGGCGGCAGCGATGTCGGTGAGGTTCCCGGCATATAGAGGTCGGCGCCGCCAGCGTGGGCAGCGGCGATGTCGGTGAGGTTCCGACATATAGAGTCGGCGCCGCCCCAGGCGTGGGCAATGGCGATGTCGGTGAGGTGTCCGGCATATAAGTCGGCGAGATCTGGTTGCTGCGCCTCGCCACAAAGCGCACCATCGGTCACAAGCGGCGCCTGGGAAATTGGAAGAGAGAGAAGGAGCTTACCATCATCACAGACCGTGCTCGGAAAGGAGAAGTGGTGCTTGGTTGGTTGTGGAGGAGCAAGAGAGAGAACAGAGCAATGACGGATGGGTTGGTGGGTGTGATGGATGGATAGAGACTACAGAGGAAGGAAGAAGAGCCGCCACTGCTACAGAGAAGGATTTATTTTTAATGAGGGGTTTGATTTATTTTTAATGGCTGCACCGCCGAAGGTGCTAGCACCGATTGCAATAAAATTCCAATGAACACCGATATTATGGGCACCTTTAACGCACCGACGCAAAACGTCGCGGATTTTGTCCGTGTTTTTCCGCTTGGATCGGTCTTTTGACATTACCGCCCGTCCGCCTTTGGTTAGCGGTCGCCTAACAGTTCGAAGCACTTTCGTCCGCGTAGTTGACGGCGACGAAAATAGTCCACCAACGCCGGCAACAACGAACGCCGGGTGCGGCGTGCTGATGGGGTGGTATGGGTGAGGGCGGCGGCCCAGGCACCGGAATTGGGAGGCGGCGGCGAGGGAGGGGCGGTTGGGTGTGGTGGTTGTCGTTGGGAGAGAGAGAGAGGAGGAATGGCCAATGTGTCACCGACTGGCAGGCCAGTGGACAAGGGCGGGTGTCACGCGTGTCCGCTCCGTGTCCGTGCCGACGCAAATCTAACCCAAATTTGGGCCTGAAATGGGTTGTACACGGACAAAAAACGGACGCTTGTCTATTTGTGTCGGCGTGCCGTGCCGCGATTTGTGTTTGTTTCGACCTAAACGGAAACGACCAAATAGTTTGCGTCGACGCGTTGGAGTTGCCCTAATTACTTGTTGTTTTTTGTTGTTACTATCATAGTTTAATATTCATGTATACCACATCTTATAAATACATCATCAGATACAATAATTGAAAGTGAGTGAAATATTGAAAATAAATATTTCTTAAGGGAGAAGATATTTGGAGCTCACCCGGACTTGCTGACAATAAAGATATTCCTCAACTCTGGATGTCACCGACGTAGTTGGTGAGACTAGGTGGAGAGGGAGGGACGAAGAGTAAAGAGAATGTGACAATGGTGTATCTTGAAATTTACCTTTTTTTAGTCGATTCACCCAAAATTTATTTGTGATGGGGAACAGAGAAAAGCTTGCTTTTTTATGGTGATAATGGCCAAGTTCAAATAGTACAAAAGAAAAGAAACATAATATAATCTCGCAAATGAAATAACCAAGATTTCTAAAAAATAATTAGCATGGTAAAAGTCTATTTCCTTCGAATATTAAAAAATGTATATAAACAACCCCGCTTAAATGCACCACTACACTTTAATCCCAAAAAATCATTTGCAAATCTTTTGGAAATTCTAAGAAAAACTTTAGGATTAGCTATATTAAACTCTCGAATAGTGTACAACAAGTCCACCATTTGTATATCCTGCCCAAAAAATTACACCATTCCTCTTCCACCTGATGATAGTGCTAAGCGGAAGGAGGCGCCATCAATGGACATCCCTATGACTTTCTCAACTTGATACTACATGGTATGGACACCAACTTTTTACTCTTAAGTGCCTACACAAGAGTCTAGCATTGCAGATGTCCTTAAGCTATAGGCTATCGTAGTGGTTTTACCAATCACAAATAAGCGACCAATGATGAAACAATAGTACAAATTTAGAGCACAATACATCATGATCTATTGGAAATTACATGTTCCATATTTGACATATCAACCAGTCAAAGTGGCCAAACTTGAGCATATAGTTAATCGAGCACGAAACAGTTCATTGAGTGCGAGCTTTGTTGACAGCCCTACCGGTTGGAGGTAAACAAATACCTTTCCCCCTTTTTTTCATAAAATCAAATGCTTGTACTAATGTTGATTCCATGCATTTTCATACATTATTCAACATTTTTGTGCGTTAGTAAAAAAGCCATTCTTTTAATTCACATTATTGAGCTAGGAAAATGGACAGAATTATTCTTTTGTCCCGTGTAACGCACGGGCTCTTTTTGTTAGTGTGTATATATATATATATATATATATATATATATATATATATATATATATATATATATATATATATATATAGGACTAATTTTCCCTACTACCGGTGTAGTTACTCCCACTTTTGTTTTATACGTTTTAGGTAGTATCTATCATATTGGAGTATATTTACGTGTAGTATGTAGTATATAAACATGTTTTGATAGTATATATGCTATTTTTAGGTAGTATGTATTATATTTTGAGCATACTCTTTTTATGTACAAATATGTACGTATTTCACAAATATGATAAAAACACATGCTCACATGCAATTTTTTCACATAACTCGCTTTGGAGTATCTTAGATATAGTATATGAACATACTAAAAATGATAAATTATTATATATACTATCCTATGGTAGTATATGGGAAATGGGTGTAACTACACCCGGTAGTAGGATGCATTTTCCCTATATAGGACTAATTTTTCCTACTACCGGGTGTAGTTACTCCCACTTTTGTTTTATACGTTTTAGGTAGTATCTATCATATTGGAGTATATTTACGTGTAGTATGTAGTATATAAACATGTTTTGATAGTATATATGCTATTTTTTAGGTAGTATGTATTATATTTTGAGCATACTCTTTTTTATGTATAAATATGTACGTATTTCACAAATATGATAAAAACACATGCTCACATGCAATTTTTTCACATAACTCGCTTTGGAGTATCTTAGATATAGTATATGAACATACTAAAAATGATAAATTATTATATACTAGCAGAAGGGCCCGTGCGTTGCAACGGGAGAAAAAAACACATCACAATCTTCAATGTAATTATGTAACACTTATCTAATTTAATTTTTGCAAACGTCAGAAATAAAGTTACATTAAGTATTTCTTTTTGGACTATGGAATTTGGATGTATCTTAGCAATGTTTGTCATGACCCATTTCAGCTCTTCGATGAAAGAGTTTTTCAATCATTTTTATTTTTATTGTTCAGAAAAACATGAATATATATTTAATTTGAGAAGGTGTTTAATTCTAATTTGTTATAATATTTTTAAAATGGAATCATTTTTATGGTGACTAACATTTGGAATATTATTTTTCATTTGCAATAGCTTTTGTGAGAGCATTAAACTATGATGCATCCTAAACATAATTTAAAAAATGATTAACATGGAAAATAATAGCATATTTAAAATCTACTCATTTTTCTGAAAAAATTTCATATATAACATGTTAGATTTAAAGTTAGGATTTGACAGATATCATTATTTTAAAAATATTTGAACATGAAAAAAGAGATTAAACAAAGAGAAAATCATGTTGGGTGGAGCAGCGGTCATGTGGTGCAGCCAAAAAAAGAAAGAAAAAGAAGAGGGAGCAGGGATCGAACCCGCGTCTATAGCATGCAGGACCGAAGCTCCAACCAGTCAGGTAAGCATGTATGCTTGTAATATATGAGAATGTTCAAATATATGTACCAAACGCAAGGCGGATGCGGATGTAGCCGCAGCGAAACGTTTTTCTCACTTACCGGTGGCATAGTGGGTAATTAGTGCGAACTTCGGGGGCAATTTTCCTGACGGACGACCAGAAACCCAATTCTCTTTATTATTAGGTAAAGATACTATCCTATGGTAGTATATGGGAAATGGGTGTAACTACACCCGGTAGTAGGATGCATTTTCCATATATATATATATATATATATATATATATATATATATATATATATATATATATATATATATATATATATATATATATATATATGGCTGCTAAACTAAGCTTTAGCGCAGATCTGTAATAATGCGCTCTGCCCATGTTGCGCACACACCGCTCGGCCAGGTCGCACATGCCCGCTGGCATAATTGCTATTTTCTTCCACCTGTCAGTAGAGTGCTATGAAAAATATAGTAATAGTATTAACTCGGTTACTACCTCACGCACAAGTTCACGCCCCACCACCATTCGGGTTCTTCGTCGTAAAATAATCAGTACTTTTATGTATGTGCATAGTAATGAAACATGGGAACATAGTAATACCATTAACTGGATTACTACCTGGACACCGTCCGGTTAAATAATAAAACTGGATTGCTTGTCTGGTCATCATTTTCTTTTTCTTATTTTAGAGACAAGTGTATTGAATGGTAATTACTTTACGATGTCTATACATTTAGTAATTGTGTTACTAGTATAAGCCACTGCATTACTAGTATAAGCCACTGAAATTAGAAAAAGAATGCATATGCATATGTTCTAGTAATTGTATTATGATTGGGTTTAAGCGATCTGCTTGTAGCTCCAAAGTAACATCAAACACAAAGTGATATTACCTAAACTTTACTACATGGTAATTATTTTATTATTGGGCTGTTTAGATTTACTACATGGTAATAGGTTTACTACATACTGCTCACTTTTACTATCAAAGTGATGGACGTGGTTCTTCTACGGTACGTTTAGGCATGTGCCAGTTTGGTTGGTACGGCTGGTGGTCAGTGCGTAGAATAAGACATTCTGCGCTCAGGCTCATTTTAGCGTGTGTATATATATACATATATATATATATATATAGCGTGGGTCTATTATGATAACACCCTTTAAGAGACTTATCCTAATAACACCTGGCTTATTCTGCACATCCCTCACCAGAGTGCCGTAGCCCCTCTTCTCATCGCCTTCTACCACGGCAGCGGCCAGGGAGCGCCGCCGCCCCTCTCCTCCCCGCCTTCTACCGCGGCAATGGCCAGGGAGCGTCGCTGCCCCTCTCCTCCCCGCCTTCTACCGTGGCAGCGGCCAGGGAGCGCTGCTGCACCTCCCCTCCCGGCCTTCTTTCGCGGCAGCGGCCTAGGACCGATGCCGCCCCTCCCCTCCCTGTTTTATCCTGCGGCGGCGTCATGGGAGCGACGCTGCCCCTAACCTCCTGGCCTTCTTCCACGGCGGCGACCGGCAACGACGCCGCCCCTCCCTTCCCGGCCTTTATCTCAAGAGACGGCTAGGGGCGCCACCACCTTCCTCCCGGCGTTCTTTCATGGCGGTGGGCTGTGCGCGCGCCCCTCGCTCCGGCCTTCTACCACGGCAACGGCCAGGGAGCGCCGCCCCAGATCTCCTCCGGGCCTTCAAGTACCACAACATTGAGGGAAGGGTCTTCAATTACCTGTACTTCATCAGATGTGGACTGGTGCTGCCTCGACATCACACCAATTTGAGCAAGAAGGACTGTGTGCAAGGTTCCTTCATCGACGGAAGCTTCTTGAATTAAGGCTGCAATGACCTTAAGAGAAAATCCTCCATCACCGCTCACCTTGAGCAATGTCAATACCGCTCATGAACTTCTGAAGGGCAAGTGGAATGCACAGGTGAACGCAAAAGTTCTACAGACGGACGAGAAGGGAGCTTTTTCCTACAAACGCAAAGAAGCACTTCAACACGAGTTAAGCAGTATAGTTCCTCAACTATCTCAGTTTACTTATTCCAGACAAAGCAGTATAGTATGCCTCCAAAAACGATGCAGTGCAGTTACTTCAGTTCACCACGAAAACAATTCAGTGCAGTTGCTCAGTAATGCAGTACGCTTTCTGGGACATGCAGTATGGTTGTATGGGTTCCTTATGGCAACGGTGCAGTGCGGTTACTTCAGTTCACCTTGCTTGGTGATGCAGTTAGCATGCATTAGTTCGCAATACTATTTTGATTTGCAGTTCGCATGGTTCAGTTCATTTAACCTGACAATGCGGCTCGGCCATTTTGTGCAGGAAATGACGTTCAAAAGATACAAAATGCCGCGCATAATTGACAACCCTAGGAACAACAACTTTAAGAAGAGTAAAACTTCTTCTGAAAGAGACACTGGATGGGTTACACCTGAGATTCCTCGAGGATTCTTCACAACAACAAACAGGGTGCAATACTCTCTGGAAGAGGGTTTTTTCCAGGAAGAGGAGGTAGTCAAAGATGCGATGATGTCACACTACAGGAATCTGCTACTTTGCCGTCTGCCACGGCAGACGGCAAAGGCATGGATGGCGGACAGCAAAGACCTTTGCCGTCAGCCGCGGACGGCAAAAGGTGACGGCAAAGTAGGGGACGGCTAAGAGCTGCGTTGCCGTCTGCTTCGGGCAGCTGACGACAAAGGGTCCTTTGCCATCAGCAGTGGACGGCAAAGAATATGGACGACAATAAATGTGTTGTTACTCCGTTAGGTGGTTAACGGCAGGCCTTTGCCGTCTGCTGCGGACGGCAAAGCCTTTGTCGTCACCATCAGAGGCAAACCGACCAAATTGGTCACCTCCCAGAAGCACGATTGCACATCACGTTGCCTCTTTGCCGTCCGCTGGCGATGGCAAGAGCTCAGATATTGTCTCTTTTTTCTGTTTTTTAATCCAACAATTTTCACAGAAATATATATGACATATATAGATATATTTAACAAAGAACATATCACATATCCAAAGACATATATTTAACGAAAGAAACATATCACATATCCGGCACATATCCAGCAAACATATCACAACAAATATATATAACATAGCAAGTTCCATCAAGTTCCATCCATACACATTGTTCCATATACATATTACATAGCAAAGTTTCATCAACATAGCAAGCTAGATACAATGCAAAGTTTTAGCAAAGAAAAAGCAAGCACTCCATCATAGCAAGCTAGCTTCCATGAAGTGAGTGAAATCTGCAAAATGGTAAATAAGAAAGTTAGAAATAGGTGAATAGAACAAGAAGAAGACTAGAACAAGAAGTATATGTCATTTATGAGCTAACTTACGTGAAATGGATCATATATGAGCTAACTAAGTTGAAATGGGTTGTTCATGAGCTAACTTTGCTGAAATGGATCATTTATGAGCTAACTTAGTTGAAATGGGTCGTTTATGAGCTAACTAAGGTGAAGGGCATCGTTTTTGAGCTAAGTAAGGTGAAATGGATCGTTTTTGAGCTAACTTAGGTGAAATGGATCATTTATGAGCTAACTTAGTTGAAATGGGTCGTTTATGACCTAACTTAGGTGAAATGGATCATTTAAGAGCTAATTTAGGTGAAATGGGTCGTTTTTAGCTAACTTAGGTGAAATTGATCGTCTAGGAGCAAATCTAGGTGAAATGGGTCATTTGGAGCTAACCTAGGTGAATTGGGTCATTTTGGAGCTAACCTAGGTGAAATGAGTCATTTTAAAGCTAACCTAGGTAAAATGGATCATTTACAAGCTAATCTACTAAAATGGGTCATTTCAGAGCTAACTTGGATAAATTGGATCACTTGTAAGCTAACTAAGGTAAAATGAGTCATATTAGAGCTAACTTAGGTAAAATAGATCGTTTATGAGCTAACTAAGTTAATTATGCAATTTTTGACATAAGTAAGCTTATTAAGTCATTTTGAACGAAAAGAAGCTAACTCCAGGTCATTATGGTAAGCATATTGGAGGAAATAAAGCTAAGTCTAAGTCTAGAGAAACTTACCGTGATCGGGGAGGTGTTGAGCGGGCTGGCTCGTGCTTTAGAGTCGGAGAAGGATCGTGCGATGCGTTTACGAGTTAAGCTACACCAAAGATCATTTCAATGTCTTGTTAGCATTATGACACACAAATGTTAAGACTAGCAAGTAATGTCCATTCAAATTAAACTCACCGTGCTCCCAGGAGCAATCACTGGCATCGGCGGAGCGGTCTGACCGGACTTCTCGCACACAGACTGCACATTTGGTTTTCACAAAAGAGTCATACTAGTTAGTAATGAGACTCAAATGTTAAGACTAGCAAGTAACTGCAGAAGAAACTTACCACAAGGAGCTCATACATGGCCCTTTCTCGCATGTCATTCCGTGCCTCTCCTCCTCCAACATCTTTGTCGTCCTCTCCTCCAACTCCCGCTGCCTCTCCGCCGCCTCCGCCAGAAGTTTCTCCGTTCTATCTCTCTCACTCTATATAGCAGCCTGCAACACCACTCACATGACCATTTGTAATCATTGATGGAAGCGCACACAATGTAATGGAGAAAGATAGCTGAGTACGATAACTAACCTTGATGGCGAGTTGGATGGCCGCTCACGAGGCCTTATCTCAGAGCGGAGCTCGATCGGCGCGCTTTGATCTCCGGAGAGTGCTAGGACAACGGATAAGTCCATCTCCCATGGCTATGGAGCCATGGGACCTCCCGCCACCAGATATCATCAGCAACTTTGTATCAATGGGAACCTGGCTCGGGTTAAAGTCCTCCCCTTTCCTCGCCTTCCCCTGATCTCTATATTGCACGAGCTTTTCGTGGGCGGAGATGTTGGTGAAGTTCTTTGGATCATCGAGGTCAGACGCAGAGAATGCCTTGACTTTCTTGTAAGAGCCAGTGTGGGCCATGGCATACATGTCGTACACCTCTGGCACCTTATCCGCCTTATTGTAGCGGCGCCGAGACGGGGCGGGGGGCCGGGCGACGGGGCGACGGGCGAAGCGGCCGGTGGAGTGACGACGCCGGGGGGGCGCTGGGGCCGGGTCGCCAGGGCTTAGGCGGGCGGCGCGAGACGGGCGGGGGCCGATGCGATGGGGCGGTGGGGCGACGGGCGGGGGACGGCGGGACGGTGGGCGGTGGTGCGACCGGGTGGCGGCGAGTGGTGGGGGCGGCGGCGCGCATGTCTGGGAGGGAAACAGAGAGAGTGGGGGGGGGGGGCGCCGGCCGTTAGATACGTTTAATCTTTGCCGTCCGCCACCTTTGCCGTCCGCTAGCGGATGGCAAAGAGGGGGGCCATTATGTATTTTTGAACCAGCTCCTCAGTGGGGCCCCCCTCCCTCTTTGCCGTCAGCTAGCGGATGGCAAAGAACAGCTGATGGCAAGGCTTTTTTGCCATCACCGTTTCTTGCCGTCCCTTCGCCACTAGCCGATGGCAAGAGTTTTTTCCGTCCGCTAGCTGACGGCAAAGAGCTGGCAGATGGCAAAGTAGCTGATTCCAGTAGTGTCACCTTCATATGCGAGGGCACTCACCGACGGGATGATGAAGATGATGATGATGAAGATGAGCCAATTACACTTCTCAACCTAGAGTACAAGCACGAGTTCACTACATTTGGACAGTATGTCCGAACAGACAATGATGATGTAGTGGAACATGATGTTGGAGCAGGTCATGATTATGATGATGTGCCGCCGCAAAATTTTCAGACCAATCCAATGAGACATCACCACAACACTGGATTACCACCGCGTCCACCTGCTACACCACAAAACAGAGCTCACCATCCACCTGTTGCACCGAAAAACAGAGTGATGACCCACAAGTATAGGGGATCTATCGTAGTCCTTTCGATAAGTAAGAGTGTCGAACCCAACGAGGAGCACAAGGAAATGATAAGCGGTTTTCACTAAGGTTTTCTCTGCAAGCACTGAAATAGTAGGTGATAGATGGTTTTGTGATAAGATAAATTAAAACGAGCAAAAAGTAAATAAAGTAAATAAAGTGCAGCAAGGTGGCCCAATCCTTTATGTAGCAAAGGATAAGCCTGGACAAATTCTAATAATGAAGAAGGAACTCCCGAGGACACATTGGGAATTATCGTCAAGCTAGTTTTCATCACGTTCATAAGATTCGTGTTCGGTACTTTGATAATTTGATATGCGGGTGGACCGGCACTTGGGTACTGCCCTAACATGGACAAGAATCCCACTTATGATTAACCCCTATTGCAAGCATCCGCAACTACAAAAAGGAGTATTAAGGTAAACCTAACCACAACATTAAACATATGGGTCCATGTCAACGCCTAACGAAGCAAACCATAAACTAGGGTTTAAGCTTTTGTCACTCTAGCAACCCATCATCTACTTATTACTTCCCTATGCCTTCCTCTAGGCCCAAATAATGGTGAAGTGTCATGTAGTCGACGTTCACATAACACCACTAGAGGAGAGACAACATACATCTCATCAAAATATCAAACCAATACCAAATTCACATGACTACTAATAGCAAGACTTCACCCATGTCCTCAGGAACAAACGTAACTACTCACAAAGCATATTCATGTTCATAATCAGAGGGGTAATAATATGCATAAAGGATCTGAACATATGATCTTTCACCAAGTAAACCAAATAGCATCAACTACAAGGAGTAATCAACACTACTAGCAACCCACAAGTACCAATTTGTGGTTTTGATACAAGATTGGATACAAGAGATGAACTAGGGTTTTGAGATGAGATGGTGCTGGTGAAGATGTTGATGGAGATTGACCCCCTCCCGATGAGAGGATCGTTGGTGATGACGTTGGTGATGATTTCCTCCCGAGGGAAGTGTCCTCGATGAACAGCCCGCCAGAGCCCTAGATTGATTCTGCCAAGGTTCCGCTCAGAGCGGCCGAGTTTCATCCCGTAAGCTTGCCCATTATTTTTTCCAGGGGAAAACCCTTCATATAGCAGAAGATGGACGCCGGAGGCCCACCAGGGAGCCCAGGAGATAGGTGCGCGCCCTAGGGGGGGCGTGCCCCCTGTCTTCTGGACAGGGTGTGGGCCCCCTGGCCTATTTCTTTTGCCCAAAAATTCTTATTAAATCTAAAAAGTTGTTTTGTGGAGTCTCGTGTCTTTTGGAGTTGTGCGTAATAGGTTTCAACGTTTGCTCCTTTTCCACCTGAATTCCAATTGTGGCATCCCCCTCTTCATGGTAAACCTTGTAAAATAAGGGAGAATAGCCATAAGTATTGAGATATAATGTGTAATAACAGCCCATAATGCAATAAATATTGATATAAAAGCATGATGCAAAATGGACGTATCAACTCTCCCAATCTTAGACCTTGCTTGTCCTCAAGCGGAAGCCGAAATCGAAAAATATGTCCACATGTTTAGAGATAGCGGTGTCGATAAAAATAAAATACGGACATGAGGGCATCATGATCATTCTAATAACAACAACATATATGGATTTTGTCATATGATTTCTTATTTTCAAGTAATAAGCAATTCACAATGTCAAGTATGGTTCAAAAACTTCATTGGGAACTAACAAACTATAATCTCAATCATTGAAGCAATTGCAATTTATCGTAACATCAGAAAGAGTCAATAATAGAGCTTTTCAGCAAGCTCACATACTCAACTATCTCGTAGTCCCCTATAATTGTTAACACTCATGCAATACTTGTGGTTATAGAGTCTTAGCCGGACACTGAGAAAGATAGGGGCTTATTGTGTTACCTCCCAACATATTCACCTTTAAGTGATGTCAACAATAATAGCCTATGCCAACTTACATCCAATTGGATATATGTATCATGATCTTTCAAACACGAGGAGCTTGCCAAAGGATAAAAATAAAAAGGGAAAGGTGAGAATCACCTTGACTCAAGCATAAAGTAAAAACATAAAGTAAAAGATAGGCCCTTCGCAGAGGGAAGCAGAGGTTGTCATGTGCATTTAGGGTTGATGCACGAAATCTTAATGCAAAAGAACATCACTTTATATTGCCCCTTGTATGTGGACCTTTATTATGCAATCCGTCGCTTTTATTGCTTCCACAACAAGTTCCTACAAAGCTTATTTTCTCTGCACTAATAAGTCATACATATTTAGAGAACAATTTTTATTGCTTGCACCGATGACAACTTAATTGAAGGATCTTATTCAATCCATAGGTAGGTATGGTGGACTCTCATGGCAAAACTGGGTTTAAGGATATTTGGAAGCACAAGTAGTATCTCTACTTGGTGCAAGAAATTTGGCTAGCGTGAGGGGGAAAGGCAAGCTCAACATGTTTGGAAGGTCAATGACAATATACTTTAACTAAGATGTCCGAAAACATAAACCATTATGTTGTCTCCCTTGTCCAACGTCAACTCTTTTAGCATGTCATACTTAATGAGTGCTTCACAATCATAAAAGATGTCCAAGATAATATATTTATATGTGAACCCCTCTTTCCTTATCACTTCCTATTAATTGCAACGATGACCAAGGCTACGTTCATCAACTCTCAACAATTTTTATGACTCATACTTTCTATGTGTGAAGTTATCACTATCCATAAGATCAATATGAACTCTTTTGTTCTTTCCACTTTTTCAAGATCATAACAACATAGCAAAGCCATTGACTCAATCTTTATTATCGATAGCACATGGACTCGATTACAAAAAGAGATCACAATGAAAAACTTAAAACTACTTGATATCAAAACTTCAATCTACTAGATCAAGATACTACTAAAAAGGATCGAACGAAATAAAGCGGTAAAGATAGGAGTGTGTTGGTGTTACGATACCGGGGCACCTCCCCCAAGCTTGGCAGTTGCCAAGGGGAGTGCCCATACCAATGTGATTATGTCCTCGGAGGTGATGGAGGTGGTGATGATGACGGTGGATAATCGCACATTGAGCGTAAAAGTTCCTCCAACTTGCGGATAATGCCCTTAAGCCTAGCAATATGATCCTTCAACAGAATATTCTCCTGTGTGAGATACTTGTTCTGTATGTGAGCTAACTCAATCATCTTGAAAGCTTCAATCTCTGTTGTAGTAAAGAGATTAGGTAAAGGTTGAGGGATATCTTCTTTTTTCACCGCCGGAGCTTGAACCTCCATGGCTTTCTTGATCCCTTCATCCTTGTTGATCTCTTCTGGTTCTTCTCTTTTCAGCTCTATCTTCAAAAGCCAAGCATCCTTGTCTTCACTGTTGGAGGAGGGTGAAGTCATGGTGCTCTAAATCTGCAATGAAAACAGCTCGAAACAAAAACAGAGGATATTTGCGTGATACGGTGGTCAAAACCTTCGCGAGTATATATAATGATTTTTTACTGACCAAAATACGTAACATACAAGAAAACGGAGTCCGGGAGGCACACGAGGTGCCCACGAGTCAGGGGGCGCGCCCTATAGGGGGGCGCGCCCTCCTCTCTCGTGGGAGCCTCGTGTCCCTTTCGGACTACTTCTTTCTTCCTAAAATCCTTAAATAATCCAAAATTGATAAAAATTGCCATTAGAGTTGTTTTGGGGTCGGTTTACTTACCGTACCACATACCTATGCCTTTTCGGAGTCTGGAAAATTCTGGAAAGTGTCTCTTATGTATTCCTCAGGGGTTATGGTTTCAATAATATTAGTTTCAACATTGATATGATTACCTGAAATATAATGTTTAATTATTTAACCATTTACCACCCTCGGGTTTGTGCCTTCGAAGTTGTTGTTTTTTATAGGACCAGAACGATAGACCTCCTCGATAACGTAGGGACCTTCCCATTTTGAGAGAAGTTTTCCTGCAAAAAATCTTAAACGAGAGTTGAACAATAAAACATAATCTCCTACGTTAAACTCACGCTTCTGTATCCTCTTATCATGCCAGCATTTTACTTTTTCTTTGAAAATCTTGGCATTCTCATATGCTTGGGTTCTCCATTCATCAAGTGAGCTAATATCAAATAACCTTTTCTCACCGGCAAGTTTGATGTCATAATTGAGCTCTTTAACAGCCCAATATGCTTTATTTTCAAGTTCAAGAGGTAAATGACATGCTTCTCCATAAACCATCTTATATGGAGACATACCCATAGGATTTTTGTATGCAGTTCTATAGGCCCATAATGCATCATCAAGTTTTTTGGGCCAATTCTTTCTAGATCTATTCACAATCTTTTGCAAAATTAATTTGAGCTCTCTATTGCTCAACTCTACTTGACCACTAGACTGCGGGTGATAAGGAGATGCGATTCTTATTGACATCATACTTAGCAAGCATCTTACAGAAAGCACCATGGATAAAGTGTGAACCACCATCAGTCATAAGATATCTAGGGACTCCAAACCTCGGAACAATAACTTCTTTAAGCATGTTAATAGAAGTGTTATGATAAGCACTACTAGTTGCACTACTAGGGAAAACCCTAGTAGTAGCGCGGGTTTTGTGTCCACTAGTAGCGCGGGAGGCCGCGCTACTAATAAGGTGCTACAGCTATTGCTTAGCAGTAATGCGTGCCATAAGCGCCATCGCTAGGACAAATAGCTGCAACGCTTATTCAAGACCACGCCATCGCTAAGGTAACTACTTGTCGTGTGTTTTCGTCCATCGCTACTAGTATTTTTTAGTGTATTTATGCGCCATCGCACAAATATTGGTACCATACCAGTTATGAGGTTTACATCATTATGTCCATAACAAGGTGTCAAATGAAGGTGGATTAGGTTCAAGTGGAGGCAATATGTGGTGCATGTCAAAGTATACTACTAATCCAAACTTGATCTAGTTTGGACTAGTAGTAATTTCGATGTGCACCACATGTTGCCTCCACTTGAATCTAATCCGCCAGCACAAGCTATTTAATCATCATCATAGTCATTACCACCAACAGTATTTATTTAATCACCACTAACACTAGCTAATAAAAATCATCATAGTCATTACCACCAACACTAGCTATTTTATCATCATTGTAATAGTGTAGCACATCATCACCCTCAAACTCATTTCTAGCTAGCTAATCACTCCTGCTGCTCTCTCTTAGGTAAAATAACATAAAACATGTATAGCTCTCCTCCTTGATCAAACTGGAGCATGCAGATGAACCTGTCTCCTAATCGTGGGTAGCGCATTTGTTTGCTGCCCCCTAGTACTTCTCTGCGCTCCCCCATAACATATTTGCTCCAGTCTTGCACTATTAAGCATCCGTCGCTAATCTTGAATGCACTAAAGTAATTGTAGGATATCTTGGCCGTAAGCTGATAATACTCATGGTACCTTTAGTCTCGATCCCATAAGGCACAACATTCATCGGGAGTCCCTGTTGAAGAACATCGATGGTAACATACCTAGCAATGAAGTTTAGCTTCAAAAATAATGTATGGAAAAGATGCATCGATGACAAATAGTAAAAATCTTACCATCCTTCCAAATAGATGTGACCGTAGTTCATTACGAACACTATTGGTCGACATTTTCAATACTAACATTTCTAAATGCAGAAGAAAATTTGTCTTGACAGATCAAGATCCTCAAGCCATGAAACATAATGACCGAGCTCCTCGCAGCTTGAGTTCAGCCCGGTGACGATATACGGTCCTGTATACCAAGCAATCGGACATGTTTCCTTGCACCAAATAAGTCGACAATACAAATTAGTTGTCAACTATTTTGAATAAAGAATATCAAAGACATAAATATGGTTGAGAAACTTACATACCGGTATAATCGAGGCGTCAGACATCGACCCGGATGTCGGTATTACCTTCAATATCATCTTCCTGACGAATATCAAAGGTGATAACCATATCGTGCTCAAATGCATAAGTCTTGCATAGTGCTCGCCATGTTTTGCATCCAAAATAGGTGTAGTCGTCTGAATTGTATAATTTTGCATGGAAAATATAACCATGCTCGGTCTTCAAGTAGACTTTCTTTTCCTCCATACTATGACTGAAACCTATCTTATCCAATACAAAAACGCTTGCATGGCAAAGCGTATACGCTAGTAGAATAGTAAAAAATATAAGTTGAAGCAAATGAAGCGGATGTCATGCTTAATTACGAAAAAAGACTTGTCGTTGGACTTCATCAGATCCACTTCAAAGTTCTCATCCAGCTTGATGTCAAGCGCCTATCATCGCTTAGGAAGATTCCGTCAAGACAAAGCCACGCTTCGTCTTTGCAGATTTGCAAATACCGAAATCCTTTTCGTCGTCAGACATTTCCTATGTTCATAGTTAAAACATTAATTGAAAATCGATCGAAGACAACTACCAAGATACTCAACACACAAATCCTGGCACTCGATATTTCCTACATATTCTGGCACAAGTCATGCCAAAATTCACGGAAAAATCCGGCATGACCTTTGCTAAAATAGGACATATCGAGCGCCTGAAATTTGCCCGAACGGAAATGAATCAACACTCTGGCAAAATGTAGGCCACTCGGAGGTGTAACCTGCAAACATGACCGGCCACTTGGATATTGAGCAACACAAGATATACATTTCAAAATATCTTATAGGAGTCAAATTAGCATGCATTCAATAAGCAAAAGTAAATCATCTCATGCGTCCGTACATCGTCGAATATTATCACTAATACATCACGAATAGTCTCATTCATATAACATCACTAATACAACTAAAACACTAGCACACGACGGGTATCGGCGCGGGCGGTGGACACCCACAGAGAAGGAACCATCACGGGATCATAGCTCCAGTGAGATCCCCGGAGAACCTGCCAGGTATTGGAGAACGACCTGTGCTCCAACGCAAACAAGTAGCGACAGACGTGCGCGTCCTCCTCACTGACACTGTGACGCACCACCTCCACGGAGTCCTCGAGCCTCTGGATCATCACTGGCCCACGCGATCGCCACCAAAGAAGGTTCGGGTCAACGACAGGCTGGCTCCTCACCAACCTGCACCCCGGTAGGTAGCGCCTCAAGACCACCCGCAGAGCCAGGTCCGGACATGGACGATCTGGTCAAGCAGGTGTCGTCCTCCGCAGACTCGACGACAAGGATGCGGGATAGGCATTGTCCACGTCGAGGCGGGAAAAATTGCTTTAACTAAAAAATAGAAACAAGTTCTTACTAACTAGTTCTATTAATTCAACTAGTTCTTACTAAAAATAAACTTTCTATAAATAAAAATATTCTAGTACCTAATTAGTACCTAGTTCTTACTAACTAATTAGTACCTAGGAACTACTGTCCTAATTACCATCTAAGTAATTAACTAACTAGCACTAAAAATAGCCTAGGGTTCATACTAACTAGCACTAAATAGCTAGGGTTCATATTAAGCAGAGAAGAGGGATCAGAAGGGGAGAGTGCTTACAGAGGGCGGGGAGAGAGATGGGGTCGGGGGAGATGGCGGCACCGAGGCGCGGCGAGGCGGGGTCGGGGGAGACCGCGGCGAGGCGGGTCGAGGGAGACGGCGGCGAGGCGGGGTCGGGGGAGACGGCGGCGAGGCGGGGTCGGGGGAGATGACGGTGAGGCGGGGTCGGGGGAGACGGCGGCGAGGCGAAGGCGACGAGGAATAGTAGAGGAGAATTGGGGGAGGAAGCAGAGGAGAGGGAATCAGGCCGCATGGGGGGCTAGGTGAAAATAGCTTTAACTGTAGCGTGGGGAGCAAAAACGCGCTGCTGCTAAAATCCGTAGTAGTAGCACTGTTCGTAGAAGGGCGCTACTACTATACCTAGCACGCCGAACGGTGTGGCAATTATAGTAGTAGCGCTTTCTCTGCCGCCCATCGCTAAGCGGGTAACAATGGCGCTGTTACGTCGAGACGCTTCTGTGCTAAATAGCGATAGCGCCTCATTTTAACAAGCGCTACTGGTAACATTCTGTGTATAAGGTTTTCCCTAGTAGTGTTAGAATAGCTTCTACCCACTTAGTAAAGTAATCAACAGCAACTAAAATATGTGTATGACCATTCGAGGCAGGAAAAGGTCCCATATAATCAAAGCCCCATACATCAAATGGTTCAATAACAAGAAAATAATTCATAGGCATTTCTTGACATCTACTAATGTTACCTATTCTTTGACATTCATCACAAGATAAGACAAACATACGAGCATCTCTGAAAAGAGTAGGCCAATAAAAACCAGATTGTAGTACCTTGTGTCCAGTTCTGTCTCCAGCGTGGTGTCCTCCATAAGATTCGGAGTGACACTTGCGTAGGATTTGTTCCTGTTCATGCTCAGGCACACAACATCTAATAATACCATCTACTCCTTCTTTATAAGGGTGTGGATCATCCCAGAAGTAATGTCTTAAATCATAAAAGAACTTTTTCTTTTGCTGGTATGTGAAACTAGGAGGTATATATTTGGCAACAATGTAATTAGCATAATCAGCATACCAAGGAGCAGTACGAGAAGCATTGACAACCGCTAATTGTTCATCAGGAAAATTATCATTAATAGGCAGTGGGTCATCAAGAACATTCTCTAGCCTATACAAGTTGTCTGCAACAGGGTTCTCAGCTCCCTTTCTATCAATAATATGCAAGTCAAATTCTTGGAGCAAGAGAACCCATCTAACGAGTCTAGGCTTAGCATCTTTCTTTTCCATAAGATATTTAATAGCAGCATGATCAGTGTGAATAGTAACTTTGGAATCAACAATATAAGGTCTAAACTTATCACATGCAAACACAACTACTAAGAATTCTTTTTCAGTGGTAGCATAATTTCTCTGGGCAGTATCAAGAGTCTTGCTAGCATAATGAATAACATTCAATTTCTTATCGACTCTTTGCCCTAAAACAGCCCCTACAGCATAATCACTAGCATCGCACATAATTTCAAAAGGTAAATTCCAATCCGGTGGCTGAACAATAGGTGCAGTGATCAAAGACTTCTTAAGTGTTTCAAATGCTTCTACACAATCATCATCAAAGACAAAAGGAATATCTTTTTGCAATAAATTAGTCAGAGGCCTAGAGATTTTAGAAAAGTCCTTAATGAACCTCCTATAAAAACCAGCATGACCAAGGAAACTTCTTATACCTTTTATGTCCTTGGGACATGACATCTTTTCAATAGCATCAACTTTGGCTTTTATCAACTTCAATACCTCTCTCGGAGATCTTGTGCCCCAAGACAATGCCTTCATTAACCATAAAGTGACACTTTTCCCAATTCAGGACGAGACTACTGTATTCGCATCTCTACAAAACTCGATCAAGGTTTCTCAAACAATCATCAAAAGAGGATCCATAGACGGAGAAGTCATCCATGAATACCTCACAAATCTTTTCACAAAATTCAGAAAATATAGCCATCATGCATCTTTGAAAGGTAGCAGGTGCATTACATAAACCAAAAGGCATACGTCTATAAGCAAAAGTACCAAAAGGGCAAGCAAAAGTAGTTTTAGATTGATCCCCTGCTGAAATAGGTATCTAAGAGAAGCCAGAATAACCATCTAGAAAGCAAAAACGTGTGTGTTTGGATAGCCTTTTTAGCATTTGATCAATAAAAGGTAAAGGGTAATGATCTTTCTTAGTGGCTTTATTTAACTTACGGAAATCAATTACCATCCTATAACCTGTAATAATTCTTTGCGGGATCAATTCATCTTTATCATTAGGAACAACGGTAATACCTCCCTTTTTGGGGACACAATGGACAGGGCTTACCCATTCACTATCAAGAACGGATAAATAATACCGCCTCAAGGAGTTTTAGTATCTCCTTTCTTACCACTTCCTTCATTTTGGGATTTAATCGTCTTTGAGGATCTCTAACTGGTTTGGCATCTTTTTCCACTAAGATTTTGTGTTGACATAATGTGGGACTAATGCCCTTAAGATCATCCAGAGTATATTCAATAGCAGCTCGGTGCTTCTTCAGGGTTTTCAATAATCTTTCTTCTTCTTTCTCTGAAAGGTTAGCACTAATAATAATAGGATATATTTTTTTCATCAAGATAAGCATACTTAAGATTATCAGGTAATAGTTTGAGTTCAAACACGGGATCACCCTTGGGTGGTGGGGGATCCCCAAGAATTTCAATGGTAAGGTTATGTTTCAGCATAGGTTCTTGTTTAAGGAACACTTCATCTATTTCTTCCCTTTCCTTCATAAACATATCATTTTCATGGTCTAGCAAATATTGTTCTAACGGATCAGTTGGAGGAACAGCAATGGAAGCAAGACCAATAATTTCATCCTTACTAGATGGTTCCTCTTCACGGTGTTGTCTACGAAATTTAGAAAAGTTGAACTCATGAGACATATCAACTTGACCAATAGTAACTACATCCTTTTTGCAATCTATCCTAGCATTAACGGTGTTCAAGAAGGGTCTACCAAATATAATGGGACAAAAGCTATCTTGTGGGGAGCCAAGAACAAGAAAATCAGCAAGATATTTAGTTTTCCCACACAAGACTTCAACATCTCTAACAATTCCCATTGGTGAAATAGTATCTCTATTGGCAAGTTTAATTGTGACATCAATATCTTCTAACTCAGCAGGTGCAATATCGTGCTTAATTTCTTTGTATAGGTCAACAGGTATTGCACTAGCACTAGCACCCATATCACATAAGCCATGATAACAATGATCTCCTATTTTAATGTAAATAACAGCATGCCTACCACAGTCTATGTTTATCTTTAGCACAAGGTTTGGCAATTCTAGCAGTTTCATCACAGAAATAAATAACATGCCCATCAATATTATCAGACAAGAGATCTTTAGCAATAGCAACATTAGGTTCAACTTTTATTTGTTCAAGAGGTGTATAAGTTCTAACATTGCTCTTACGAACAACAGTCGAAGCTTTAGCATGATCTTTTATCCTAATAGGAAAAGGAGGTTTTTCAACATAAGCAGTAGGAATAATAGGATCAATATATGTAATAGTCTTCTCTTCGACTGTAATAGGTGCAAGTACTTTCACTTCAACGGGAGGATTATATTTAAACCACTTCTCTTTAGGGAGATCAACGTGAGTAGCAAAAGTTTCACAAAAAGTAGCTACTATCTCAAAGTCAAGTCCATACTTAGAGCTAAATCCACGGAAAGCATTGGTATTCATAAAAGATTTAACACAATCAAACTTAGGTGTCATACCTGACTCCTTACCATCGTCCGAACCCCAATCTTCAGAGTTGCGTTTAATTCTTTCCAATAAGTCCCATTTGAAATCAATAGTCTTCAAAGATATAGGAACCAAAGACAGAAGTATCAAGCAGGTTGCGATTATCAAGAGAAAGCCGAGCATAAAAATTCTGAATAATCATTTCCCGAGAGAGCTCATGATTGGGGCATGAATACAACATTGGCTTAAGCCTCCCCCAAGCTTGAGCGATGCTTTCTCCTTCGCAAGGCCAGAAATTATATATGTAATTATGATCACGATGAACAAGATGCATAGGATAGAACTTCTGGTGAAATTCCAACTTCAATCGCCTATAATTCCAATATCTCGTATCATCACATAGCCTATACCATGTTATTGCATCTCCCTTCAAAGATAAAGGGAAGACCTTCCTTTTGGCAACATCTTCGGGAATACCTGCAAGCTTAAATAATCCACAAACTTCATCCACAAAGATGAGGTGTAAGTCGGGATGCAATGTTCCATCTCGTGCAAAAGGATTAGCTAGCAGTTTTTCTATCATACCCAAAGGAATCTCAAAGTGAATATTTTCATAAGGTTCAGTAGGTTGAGGAGCATCTCTTTGCTCTTCTGGTTGGGGTGAAGATACCCCAAACAAGCCCCTCAAAGGTTTAGTTTCCATAGTGACAAGTAACAAAAAATTTCAGCACACTATATAAATGTTTCCTTACCAAGTTCCACTCACAAAGAGCGCTACGCTCCCCGGCAATGGCGACAGAAAAGAGTCTTGATGACCCACAAGTATAGGTGATCTATCATAGTCCTTTCGATAAGTAAGAGTATCGAACCCAACGAGGAGCAGAAGGAAATGATAAGCGGTTTTCAGTAAGGTTTTCTGTGCAAGCACTGAAATAGTAGGTGATAGATAGTTATGTGATAAGATAAATAGTAACGAGCAAAAAGTAAATATAGTAAATAAAGTGCAGCAAGGTGGCCCAATCCTTTATGTAGCAAAGGATAATCCTCGACAAATTCTAATAATGAAGAAGGAGCTCCCGAGGACACATTGGGAATTATCGTCAAGCTAGTTTTCATCATGTTCATAAGATTCACGTTTGGTACTTTGATAATTTGATATGTGGGTGGACCGGCACTTGGGTACTGCCCTAACATGGACAAGCATCCCACTTATGATTAACCCTTATTGCAAGCATCCACAACTACAAAAAGGAGTATTAAGGTAAACCAAACCACAACATTAAACATATGGGTCCATATCAACCCCTAACGAAGCAACGCATAAACTAGGGTTTAAGCTTCTGTCACTCTAGCAACTCATCATCTACTTATTGCTTCCCTATGCCTTCCTCTAGGCCCAAACAATGGTGAAGTGTCATGTAGTCGATGTTCACATAACACCACTAGAGGAGAGACAACATACATCTCATCAAAATATCGAACGAATACCAAATTCACATGACTACTAATAGCAAGACTTCACCCATGTCCTCAGGAACAAACGTAACTACTCATAAAGCATATTCATGTTCATAATCAGAGGGGTAATAATATGCATAAAGGATCTGAACATATGATCTTCCACCAAGTAAACCAAATAGCGTCAACTACAACGAGTAATCAACACTACTAGCAACCCACAAGTACCAATTTGTGGTTTTGATACAAGATTGGATACAAGAGATGAACTAGGGTTTTGAGATGACATGGTGCTGGTGAAGATGTTGATGGATATTGACCCCTCCCGATGAGAGGATCGTTGGTGATGATGTTGGTGATGATTTCCCCCTCCTAGAGGGAAGTGTCCCCGACAGAACAGCTCCGCCAAAGCCCTAGATTGATTCTGCCAAGGTTCTGCCTCGTGGCGGCGGAGTTTCGTCTCGTAAGCTTGCCCACGATTTTTTTGCAGGGGGAACTCTTCATATAGCAGAAGATGGACGCCGGAGGCCCACCAGGGAGCCCAGGAGATTGGGGGGCTTGCCCTAGGGGGGGGGGCCTGTCTCCTGGACAGGGTGTGGGCCCCCTGGCCTATTTCTTTTGCCCAAAAATTCTTATTAAATCTAAAAAGTTGTTTCGTGGAGTCTCAGGTCTTTTGAAGTTGTGCAGAATAGGTTTCCAACATTTGCCCCTTTTCCTGCCAGAATTCCAGCTGCCGGCATCCCCCCTCTTCATGGTAAACCTTGTAAAATTAGGGAGAATAGCCATAAGTATTGAGATATAATGTGTAATAACAGCCCATAATGAAATAAATAATGATATAAAAGCATGATGCAAAATGGACGTATCACAAAGCTCCAAGAAGACCTACTGCATCAACTTCGACAGTGCGACCACCAAGGGCGCCTCAGTCAAAAGTCAATGGCAGGTACAAATCCTCCTCGCTATTGCCGCCGCGAGATTCTCAACTACACAGATCTGCTATAACCCCGCCATGTTCAATACAAACCGGCGAGCTGCAAATGCCATCGGATGAATGACATTACACACATGTAAGTTTATGTCTTGAAAAAATAATAATATTTGCAGTACATTCAGATAACATTGAAGTGCACACTGATATTTATTGTGAGGTTTGGCCTAACATTATATATTCGATTCTTCTGAAAACTTAGGAACATTGCAGTGCTTTATTAAACTCGTATGCACTCCTCGTATTTAAACAAAACAGAACACTTTATCTCATAGAGCACAGCACTTGATACAGGATAAAAACATGCCGCTGAACCTCATACCTGCCGCTGGAATAAAGTTCACCACGTATGACAAAGCATGGAACTTTTACAACACTTATGAAGTTCACCACGTATGACAAAGCAAGATATACAAGGTTTGGCATACGCTAGAGGCCAAAAGACAAGACAAATGCCTACATTGTCTGCTCAAGAGAAGGGCCGCACAAGCAGACTGTGTCAGATTATGACTGGAAATGTGAGAAGACAACAAACAGGATTGGCTGCAAGGCAAGAATAAGAGTCAAAAAGAGGATGGATGGCAAATTTTTGATAGAAATGGTTGAACTAAATCACAATCACAAGATGTTGGAAAGCCCCGGGATGCTTCTGCACATGCGCTCGCACAAAAGAGACGATCCTTTGATTGACCAGTTGGTGAAGGGCATGCAGCTGGACAACCACATACACGCGCAGATGATGTAAACGCTATCACGTATGTCTGGTGGTCTGCAGTACATGGGACATACTAGCCGCGACTGGGTCAACAAGTAAGCACGTCAAAGACCATATCGCTTGAGCATTCTGTCGGTAATTATTTCTTGTTTCATGAGTTGAGTTTGCGTTGCCTTTGAAATGCAGGAAACAAAAAGTTTGCCAGAGAAGAGCCCCAAGATGACGTCAAGAAAATTATGGATTTCTTCGAGAAGATGCAAAAGATAAACCCAAAGTTCTTCTATGATTATGACGTTGATGCAGATAACCGTGTAAGAAATGTCTTTTGGGCCAACGCAAGTTGCAAGGGATCGTATGAAGATTTTGGATACTGTGTTGCATTTGACACGACATATAAAACTAACAAATTCCACATGCCACATGGAGTCTTCGTGGGAGTGAACCATCATCTACAGAGTACCATATTTGTTGTCACCCTTCTGCGAGATGAAACGATACCATCGTTTGAGTGGGTTTTCAAGACATTCCTGAGGTGTAGGAACAACAAGCTGCCAATCTACATGCTCACAGGTACAAAAAAACAACACATGTATACTTACGTTTGTTTTGTACACTTCTATTTCTTCCGTCTTTCTTACACACAAAACAACTTGACGAAAAAACACTATTTGTGCCTTTCAGACCAATGTTCTTCGATGAAGGCAACATTAAAAACTATCCTCCCAGATACATTACATAAGTTGTATCAGTGGCATTTCATGAAGAAGTACAAAGACCACCTCACCTTGATGTATAAGGAGCACGAGAAACTAAAGGATGAACTTAATGCGGTGCTGAACCACCCACTAATGCCATCAGAATTTGAACGGGCATGGAAGGACCTCATTCAGAAATACAACTTGAAACATGACAAAGTGATGAATTCGTTGTGGGATGACAGGCACGAGTGGATCTCAGCTTACTAAAAGGAAATTTTATGTGCTCAGATGACTTCGACGCAGAGAAGCGAGAGCATGAACCGCATATTGAAGAAAAACTTTGTCAAAGAGAAGCATGATCTCCATCTGTTTGCTCAATAGGTGGAGAAGTGCATTCAGACCAGGAAGGCCGTCGAGCACGCAGTGGTTGCAAATGAGGTAAATAAAAATGTCCATCAAAAACTGCTAAATATAACTACAAAAATAAACAAAATTTTCATTTCTCTGATTCGTAACGCTGCATTTCTGATCATGCAGTCAGAGGTAAAGACAGCAACCCAGTTTGGGTTCAAAGTTCAGCTATCAAAAGTGTATACAAGGGCAGTTTTTGTAGATTTCAAAGAAACACTCGCATTCAGAGGAGAATGGTGCCCTGAGAACCCGACAAAGTACCTTGTACACCACTACAACAGAAGGGATGCATCTGACTGGGCAAGGCATAATTTCCAAGTGGTCGCCGATGAAGGGAGTGGTGTCTACGAATGTGAGTGCAAACTCTGGACACACACAGGTGTGACTCGCTAGCAAAAAAAATCCTAATTTCTGATAGCCATGCATGAAACCTCACTAACTGAACTATAAAAGTCCACATGCATGAGTACTTCACAAGACAAATGAAGTTCACTTCCTTAAGAATTAACAAATAACAAAAAAATGTGTTTATTAATTTCATGCAGTTCATTTACAAAACAAAGAAAAAAATGTGTTGTCTGCAGGGCTCTTTTGCGTCCATGTGTTATGCATGCTTTCTCATCGGAGAGCACTCAAGATTCCTGAGGTGTACATCATGAAAAGATACACCCGAAATGCAAGATCAAATGCAACGTTTGGCAGAAGAGATTACGAACAAAGAGCAGCAGATGGATGCTCGCTTTTTGGCTATAGGAAATTGCTGACAGAAACAACAATGGACCTTGTAAACAAAGCAATAAGGTCCGACGCTGGGTGCCATAGAGAGTTGTCTGGTATGAGGGCACTGATCGAGGAAGTTGATGTGCTCAATGAAGAAGAAGAAGGAGCAAAACTAAAGCAAGCAGAGAAATCCCAACATGAAAATAATGCCAAGCAAGTAGAAAATACAGAACACAGTGCAACTGGTGTAATAAAAAAAGAAACAATTCTTCCAGCTCCTATTTCAAACACAAGAGGAAGGAAGAAAGGGGGCGACGCAACCCAAAAAAAGGTTGCATGCAAGGAAAAAAAGATGACACAAACAGTAAGCCACAGCCTGAGCTGGATAGTGATGGTCACCCACTGGGAATAAACATGTGCAAGACATGTAATGAAATCAATGGCGACAATTCCAGGACATGTAAAAAAAGACATGAACAAGAACACCATGGACAAGGCGATGCAGAACTAAACAGAGATTCCGCGGACAACACTAAAAATGGACAAAACCCAGACGTTGCAGCATCTGCAAAAACAGGAAGAGACACAATTCAAGAACCTGCCCCAAAAGAACAAGATCAGAAAATGTAGAAGACGAAGAAGATGAAATCACAGAAGAAGATGGTGACACAACTGAAGAAGAAATGGCTTATGAAGAAGCAAATGCAGAAGAGGAGGAAGAACAAGGTAGTGAAGAGGATGAAGAACGTGAAGGAACTGAAGAAAGAGTGCCTTATGAAGAAACAGATGAAGATGAGGAGGATGAGGAAGAAGAGAGTGAAGAGGACGAAGAACACGATGAAACAATACCCACAAGACCACCAAACAAAAGACAAAAAGCACAAGGGAATGTTCTTGTACAGAAACAACCGAGAACGACACCGCATACAAAAAACCAGGTAGGAGCACGAAGGGATGTATTTCACAGCGTTGGAAAACAAAAGCCGCCATCAACCATCATGTGAGGAGCAAAGAAGGATGCAGTTCACAGCATTGGAAAACAAAAGCCGCCATCAACCATCACGCGAGGAGCAAAGAAGGATGCAGTTCACATCATTTGAAAACAAAAGCCGCCATCAACCAGCACGCAAGCAACAAAGAAGACTGAAGTTCACAGTGCTGGAAAACGAAAGCCGCCATCAACCGGCATGTCAGGAGCAAGGAAGACCGCAGTTCACAATACTGAAAACAAAAGCCGCCATCAACAAGCACGCAAGGGGCTACAAACACAATGGTGCAAAGACAAGAACCAACAGCTCAACCATGAAAAACCAAAGAAAGTGCGACATTAGACATGCTCCAGTCACCGCGAAGAAGCAGCAGATTTACAACCAAATAGATGAAGTTCAATAAATTAATAATATACATAGCAGTTTGCATATATGTACAGCTTATGTATCAGTTCAAATAAAGCATATTGAGAGAAATGATGTATAGGGTAAACCATATTGAGAGACATGATGTATAGAGTAAACATTGACACATTTTGATCCATAACCCATAAAATATGCAGTTAGCTCATAGGTAGCACGAAGTTCTGACTTATAATTCAAGCGGTTCAGGTCACAAAAGTACTCATTAGAAAACATATCAAAAGTTCAAGTGTTCAATACGCAAAAGTACTTATTACAATCAACCTCATAACCTTAACCAATCACGTCAAATGTGATTCTAACCATACGATCCTCAAGTTCAAAGAAGTTGAGGACAACAACTTGCTCAGACTTCAGGCCACTTTCAATGGTAAATTCCTTCCAGCCTTTCTGGAGATACACCGGCCCATCAACGCCTACACGGTACTTGGCTGGTTTCAGGGGTCCATTTCCAAGAACAACTTGGAGAATTCCCTTCTTCTTCTGCAGGAGATGCCTAACAGCTTGTTGGGTGATTTTCTGGAAAAAATAATAAAACTCTTTGAGGATGATACTAGCAATACAATTCTTATACTGTGCACAGAGCAGTAAAAACCTACACAGTACAGACACGAGCTATATGAAGTGCAGAACAATCC
The DNA here is from genome assembly GCA_021437245.1 of Aegilops speltoides. Lineage (NCBI taxonomy): Eukaryota > Viridiplantae > Streptophyta > Magnoliopsida > Poales > Poaceae > Aegilops > Aegilops speltoides. The sequence continues at coordinate 107,465 of JAHHZJ010001437.1, read as the reverse complement.
AACAAGCAGTATAGATAAAACGCAATTTAATATGCAGTACGGAACTCGCAAATATGTAGTACGCTTTGAACTATCATGTAGTTCTCGAGACTAGCTACATGTAGTACACATAGTACAAATCTGGAAAAATTGTGGAAACATGCAGTGCTCGGCTAATATCTAAGCAGTTCACATATTGTAACCATGTAAAGTAAAACACAAGCTCCATGCACACAAGCAAAAAAATAAAAACAAGAAATAAGTACACAGTGCAGTACACTTCAATAAAACAAAAAAGTGTGTTCCTAAAATACTAGAAGTTCAGACTAGAATGGAATTATACCAAAAAAAAGAAATCACAAACACTAAATAAGACCTAGCGAAAAGTACCATCTTGTAGTGAGTCTCCACGTCTGTTGGCGTAAGATGATGGACAAAAGGACCTTTGCGGCCAAGGCCACGGCGAAGCAGGGCGGAATAGACCGCAACAACACTGATGTGGCCCATATGCAATCCTTCCGTGAATACGGTGCCATATGCAAGCTGCTCCGCTCGCCCAGCTCGGCACAAGACCTTGCCCCCCGGCGAGCACGATGGGCCTGCGAACAAGCTGAGCAATCATAGTGCATCGGCACACCACAACCATGAGTGCAGCAGGAGAGATTCGCGCAGGGGCCTGGAGCCATCACAACAAAAACCTAAAAAATGAAAAGAAATAAAGAGAGGCTGGAGAAAGGAGAGAAGTTGCGGCCAGAGGAGAAATGAACTGCAAAGGAAGGGTAGAAGTTGTCCTACATTTATAGAAGAGGAATGCAAAAAGGTCTAAACTAAAAATTAAACAAGAGTTAATGAAAATTACGTTACCAATAATGAAGGACAATCAATGAAGACTGATGTTACCAAAGAAAAAGGACCCAAAAAAGGTGTACTTTGAATGCAACACTTTTCATGAACTAACTTCAGATAATTAAATATTTATATTTCTAAAAAATTATAATCTGCAGACCGTTCTAAATAAAAGTGATTCCAGTCTTCAAAGTAATACCAAACAGTTCACAATATGTGTGCATGAAGTGCAGTACATTCTCAAAATGAAGCATAAGAGAAGCACTTTCGTGGAGTGCACAATGCATTATTACAAAAAAAGACACATCCGTGACATTTTGGGCCGAACGAAAAAAAAATTGTCATACTTATCACACTTTTATGACGATAATTGTGACAAAACCAGGTATCATCATAGTTGTGGTGGGCTCCTACTTCTATGACAAAAAATCATGATAGAAAATGGGCTTTTCGTCCTGGGCGGGCCGGGACGCAGCTGCATGACATTCTTTGGGTTGTCCATGACGGAAAAAACTGTGGTAGAAGCGAGGCCGAGGAAAATATCAGGGAGTTCGCGGTTATGGTGGGTGGTCGGGGCCGAGCGATGCGCTGCTTTCTCGCATCAGACGCTGCGTGTGCGTGCGGCGTTGAGCTCTAATCGAACCCAAGCGAGGCGCCGCTTAATTAAACCCGAAGCGATTGACTACAGTGCTACGACATCAACTCGAGCGATCGAGCGATTCTTCGCTATCGCCGCTAATCAAGCCAATCGATGCGCTTTGGATGAACAAAGGAGTGTTGCGGGGGGTTGATGAATAGTTCTGGGGTGGATGAACAGGACCCCGTGGTGTTGCCTCTGGATGAACAGGACCCCGATCGATTGAGCTGGTTGGGGCTGGATGAACAGGACCCCGTGGAAGGCTGGATGAACACGACGACCCCTTGAAGGGTTGGTTGAACAGTAGCTGGTGGAGGGCTGGATGAACAGTAGCCCGTGGAGGGGTGGTTGAACAGGAGCCCGTGGAGAGGGCTGGTTGAATAGTAGCCGGTGGAGTAGCGCACGGTGGAGGCTGGATGAACAGGAGACCGTGGATGAACAGTCACAGGTGGAGGTTGGAGGAGGTCGACGATGGATGAACAGTAGCCTATGGAGGCTAGAGGAGGTCGGCGGTGGAGATGCACAGTATCCTATGGAGTCTCGTTTTGCGGTACGCCACACCCCTGAACAGGACCCCCGTTTCGACCATAGCGCTCCAATACAAGTCCGTTTCCTCCGCTTGCAGTATGCCACACCCCTCCCGATCAACAGGACCCCGTTTCGACCGTAGGAGGTCTAACAGAAGTCTGTTTCCTCTGTTTTGCTGTACGCCAGACCCCTCCCAATGAATAGGATCCTGTTTCGAACATGGCCGGTCGAACACAAGGTCGTTTCCTCCATTCTGCGATACGCCGGGCCTCGTTTCCATCGGTTGTTCCATCCAAGCTGGTTGGCTCCCACGCGTTTTGTTGCCTCCCGATGAACACAAGGCATTCTGTTGCCTCCGCATGAACACGACGACGTCGCAGTTTCTTCGTTCCGACCCAGGCATGTACACGAGCCCTGGCCGTACGTATGCGCGAGTAGGCGTTCGAGACCACGCCCGTATGTATGTACGTGTCCGTATTTACTTTCTTGCACCCTGGCTGCTGTACGTACGTGTCATGCTACATGCGTGCCTCTACTACGACACGTGCGCGTCTACATTGTCCAGTATATCTGAACACGTTCGCGACCACAATGACAACGCTACAGACGCTTCGACCAGGTAGGTTCCGACTGTCAGGCACTTCCTTGCGTGCGAAGATGTAGCTGGTGGGTCCCAGCAGTCAGGGGGGCGAATCATTTTTCCCATAATTGGACACACTTCCTTGTGTGCGAAGATGTAGCTGGTGGGTCCCAGCAGTCAGGGGGAAACGTTTTTTCGCGAAATATGGTGGCTCGTCCAGGGGGTCCCTGTTCTCAGGTGGAGGAATAATTATTTTGCACGTAATAAGGAGGCACTTCCTTGCGGCCGCCGTGGACCCAGCTGTCAGCCTCTCCATGTATAGTACTCTTCCGATTGAAGTCGTTCCTTGACCACGTTGAGCACGCCGCGCCGAGAGCACCAGGGCGATGGACAACGGCGAGGCCTCGGAAGGGGACGATACGGAGCCGGGTAAGACAGGAGAGTGGAAGCCCGCACAGAGAGGAGTACGATGGTTCACATGTTCGGCTATGGTGTGAGGCTGCCGTCGCCGCAGGGCCTGGCCAGCGGTGGGAATATGTCGGTGTACTAAAGTAGGGGTACGTTAGTATCCCGAACTTGTGCACGGGCAGTTGCAGCTGGCGTCATGCAAGCAAGGCTTGCCAAGGCCCGCCAAGATCCTCCGTAGTTCCTATTGATGCCATTCAAGAACAAAGTGTTTTAACTAAGAAGACAAGACTCAAAGAAGAGGAGCTTGCCGAAGGACAAGGCCCCGGCAAGAGGAGCATGCCGGGAAGGCCAACCAAGGCACTTCAAAGAACTTGCCGCGACGCGCCGTGCGTCTCGGCAAGACCCGATGAGCGACAAGCTTTCGGGTGCGACAAGACAACGACCGTGGCAAGGTGGTTGCAGCGGGCGGTTACCACTCGCGCCCATGCTCCAAAGACATCCGCCGACGATGTCGCCGCAGGATCGCTCCAGCGTGACGTGGCGGGAAGTCAGGCAGCCAAGCGGTGCGAGGTGGCAAGAGGAGATGATGAGAAGGCCATCGTGGCAAGCGGTGGCGCCCTAACGGCCGCCAAAGATCGTTTAGGCGATGCGGACGGGCATTAAATGCTCTTGTCCCCTGCCGTCAGAGTTAGGTAGGATGTACTGTAGATAGCAGTTGTACCAACCACCCTTTTTACATTTGTACCCTTGCCTGCGTTGCCACCTGTCGGTGACCCCTTGTGCCTATAAAAGGAGGCCCATGCGCAACGTAGAAGGGGTTTGACTCATTCGAAACTACACCACTCTCACATTCTCAAAGAACAGAATACAACCACAAAGCAGCAGTAGGAGTATTATCTCTATGGAGAGCTCCGAAGCTGGGTAAAAATCGCTCGCGTGCTCCGCCTCGATCCGCTCTTCGTGCGCTCTCCGCTCCCTTGTCGGACCGAAAGGGGCCCTGCCACGTCAAAGATTGGCCTTGATCTCCTGCTTCAAGTCCTCCTCCCGCTTCTTGGCGCCATCTAGCGTCTCCGTCAGCGTGGCCAGCTTCAGCTCGAGATCGGCATTGGCGTCTTTGGCGGCGTTCAGCTCCCTGCCCTTCTCAGAGAGACGACCCTGCAGCTCACCGTGGGCAAGGGCGTCCTTCTCACGCTCGCGCTGGAGCACGGCAAACTCTTCATTCTTTGTCTTGAGGGTGGCTTCTAGCTCTGTCACCCTCACCTCCAGCTCTTCAAACAGGAGAACTTCCCGAAGAGCAAGAAGAAGCGGATAGAGTAGCCCGGCAATCAAGTATGTACCAGTTTGTCGACGACGTACTGTACAGAAGGAGATTCAATGGAGTGAAATGGAAGTGCATCCCCCGGGAAGATGGACAGAAGCTATTGGCGGAGATACATGGAGGCATATGTGGTCACCACATTGGCGCAAGAGTACTTGCCAAGAAAGCTTTCCTAAGCAAGGTTTCTTTTGGCCAAGAGCCTCCGTGATGCAAGCGCACAAGTAACCAAGTGTGAAGCGTGCAGTTCCACTCCAAGCAGATACATCAACCAGCTCAAGCTCTCCGTGACGATCCCTTTATCCTCGCCATTTTCGGTCTGGGGCTCGACATCCTCGGCCCTTTCCCCGAAGTTGTCGGGGCTTTGAGTACTTGTACGTGGCAATCGACAAGTTCACAAAGTGGCCGGAAGTGGAAGCAATGAGGAAGGTGACAAGACAACAAGAATAAGTTCTTCAGTCAATTGTTTGCCATTTCGTAATCCCTAACAGATCATCACCGACAATGGCACACAATTTACGAGCCGCACCTTCATGCAAGACGTCCATGATCTTGGCGCCAAGGTTCCTTCGCTTCGCTGCTCACCCGAGAAGCAATGGTCAAGCGGAGAGGGCAACGCCAAGTGCTGCGCGGGCTCAAGACCGTAACTTTCGATAGGCTGCACAAGTGCGAAGAAATTGGATCGAGGAGCTGCCAAAGGGTTCTTGGTCAATCGAACGACACCAAATCGAGCCACCGCCGCACACCTTTTGCTCTAGTCTATGGAGCAGAGGCGCTTCTCCCACGGAACTCAGATATGGTTCGCCGAAGTGCTCGCTATGATGAGCTTGAGCAAGAGCAGCTGCGACAAGATGACGCTACGCTTCCTTGAGGAAGATCGCCTTTAGGTCTGTCAGACGAGCTGCTCGATATCAGCAAGCTTTGCGCCGCTACCATAGCCGCAAAGTCAATGCCAGAAGTCTCGAGGAAGGCGACCTTGTTCTTCGGCGCATTCTATCCGCCAAGAATTCCAACAAGTTGACGCCGAAGTGGGAAGGCCCTTATCGGGTGAAACGAGTCACTAGGCCTAGCGCTGTCCGCCTTGAGACCAAAGATGGCTTTCCTGAGCAACTCCTGGAACATCGAGCATCTTCATAAGTTTTACCCATAAGGCGCGGTTGCCGGAACTCGCTCCGGCAGCCACCTTTTGTACAAGCCTTGCCGCTGTTGCATGTAACCCTTTGTACAAAGCCAGGCGCAGATCCCGTGCATAAATAAAGATCATATGCTCCACACATCTTGTCGATTTCATGCTTTTTCTTTCTTTTATGCATGTATTATCTGACACTTTGTGCAGCACTTGACCCCGGTAAGCAATAACAAGCCTTAAGGCTCCATATCTTTATTTTCTCTTCTTTCTTTCTCTCAAGAAAAAGGAAGGTTCCCCAGGCTCACCGGGGGGAAGGAGGAGGTAATGGTGTGGACCAGGCGTCGTTCAAGGAAAGTATCGCCTTGCCGGGACGAAAACAACAAAAAAGCTAAGTTGCTAAAGTTTGAACACAATCAGTTTTAAAATTTCTTAAGTTATCTTCCTTGAACGACCGTGCTTTGTATGGAAAACCTGTGCGCGGAGGAACCAACTCGTGGCTAGTTGTGCCCTTACTTTGTTTCGAGTCCGCTCAACAACTTAAGTGTGCTGCGACTATTTGTGACAAGGTTTCTTGCCGGAAGCAGCACCGCCGGCAGGCTGCTGATGTTCAAGACTCAGCGCATCAAGGCAAGGGTGCTCACCGCAAGTTTCCTAAAAGCGTAGGGTAAAAACATACAAAGAAAGGAGTCAAGTAAAGGAGATAGCATAGCAAATACTGCCCAAGATAAAGTTATATTACAAAGGTAACTTGTCGTGGCACTGACTAAATTGTTCTCATAACATAAATGGCAGCGGCAAGGAAAGGAGAAAACGAGCGGCCTAATCCACGCGTTCGCCGTCGATCCTCCTGACTTCATTCACCTTGTCCACAATGGGTGCGACAAGGGCCTTGAGCTCTTCAAGATCAGCACCCGCCGGCAGCTTCTTGAGGACGTTGGTGAGGTTGAGGCCCATATTGCGGAAGAGCACCTTCACCAGACCTTCTCCAAGACTTTGGCACAGATTATGCATGACTCAGAAGCCACCTGCCTTGGGATCCTTTCCGGAGTTGCCGGAGAGCCGCCGCCACGCCTTGAAGAATAGAGTGAGCTTGGCGCTGGGCTGGAGGTTTTCGCCGGAGGAGCACCAAGCCTCCAGCCCAGCCTGCGCCAGCCCTCGCTGATGATCGCGGCGATGTTGACGAGGCCCTCCGCCCGAGCTCCATAGTAGCCTCAAGGTGTTCTGGTTTCGCGCCCTCGCTGCCAGCGCCTCATTGGCCATGATCTCCGCTTCAAGTCCTCCTCCCGCTTGGCGCCTGTCCTAGCGCCTCCGCTGAGTGGACAGCTTCACTCGAGATCGGCATTGGCGCTTTTGGCGGCGTTCAGCTCCTGCCCTTCTCGAGAGACGACCTGCAGCTCACTCAGGGCAAGGCGTCCTTCTCACGCCGCTACTGAGCACGGCAAACTCTTCATTCTTTGTCTTGAGGGTGGCTTCTAGCTCACACCCTCACCTCCAGCTCCTTCTTGGCGGCCTCGGCAGCTGCAAAGAAGATCCTTCGCTTCCTTGAGGGCTCCGCCAAGTGCCTCCTCGCGCGCGGCAAGCTCCTCCTCATGGCTGTCCAAGTTAACCTTCTTCTGCGTCAGCTCGCCTTCTCGCACGGACATCTCCTCGGTGGCGATCCGTTGCTGCTCTTCGGCTTCAGCCTTCTCGAGGAGAAATGCCTTCCGCGCCTCGACAAGCTGCGCCCTCTCCTCTGCAACGGACCGGAGGGCCTCTTGGTTGCGGCTCTGGAGCTCCTCCGCGTGCTTCTCTAAAGAGCTTCCCGGGACTCCAGTTTTGCTTGTCGGGCGCGGTAGAGCGACACCAACTTCCGGAGCAGCTGCTCCTCCTCAGACTCACCTCTTTGCTTGGCGCCACACCATCACAGCCCCGCGGAGGCAAGCACCTCCCGTCAAATGCCTCTTCAACTTCGGCGCCTGGAGCTCGACGCCTGTGGAAGCATGATGAAGACACCCTTGCTGGCCTTCAAGTAGGCGCCGGGCTGGGGCTCTTCGGAGCCTGGCGCTGCATCAGCGGCAGAGGGATCGGTGGTCGGCGTAGCGCCTTGCGCCCTGCGCCCCGGGCGCCAAGATGATCGCCGGACCCCTCGCCAGCTCTGCGCCAAAGAGCTGGCGGCCTCTTATTCAAGGGATCATCAAGATCGGCCTCTTCTTCAAAGAGCAGCGACATCATCAGATTGCACAAGACGTTCTCCTCGCCGGTGGCATCGGTCTCCATCGGCCCGAGGAGGGAAGATCCAAGACAGAAGAGGGAGAAAAGTCAAGCAAATATCAAAAAAGAAGATCAAGAAGAAGAATCCAAGGAAGTTTCAAACAAGGAAATTACCAGTCTTTGGGATCCACGGTCATGGGCTCCACCACCGGAGGGTCGTTGGTACTGCCCCTTGCCGAAGATTCCTCCCTTGCCGGGGACCTCTCCCTTGCCGGAGAGCGCTCCCTTGCCGGGGAGTCACCCCTTGGCGGCGTAGTTGAAGCAGATAGCACCTCAGGAGCGGCTTCTGGTTGTTCCTGATGGGCCTGTTCTGCTCCTACACAAGCAAACCAATAATCAAGATATCAGCAAGGAAAGAGCACCCATGTGCGCCCCACAACAGGAAGTGAACAAATACTTACGCTGGGGGCTGCTTCGGGGAGAAATTGCCGGGTCCGACAAGGTGGTCTCGGAACCGTCCTCTACTGTCACAGCAGGATCGTCCTCGATGACAACCACGGGGACCTTGGCCCTCTTCGCGACTCTCTGGGCCAGAGTCCTGGAAAGGAACAAGGTGTAGAAGAAAGCAGATTAGAAACAAGACAAGAAACAACAAGAATTGAAGAACCATAAGTACAACAAAAAGAAAAGACTTACTCGTCCTCCTCTTCTTCTTCCTCGTCGGAGCTGAGCGCGGAGAGATCAAAGTCTGGTACCCTTTCAGCGCGACGAGGCGGAGGAGTAGGCTCCCTTGGACGCTTGGCGGGAGCTGCCGCAGGATCAGAAGCGGCGGCCCGAGAAGACCCCGCTCCAGTTGCCGGTGCAGCGTGAGATGCTCCCGCGGCAACGGTGCTTGTCGCGGTGGAGCGTGTCCCGCGGTGCGGCGGCTGTTGGCCCGTCTGCGGAGGCGCCTTCTTGGTTCTGCGGAGGCGCCTTCTTGGTTGAGCTGTGGGCTGCACTGGGGGCTCCGCCTGCGACAAGTTGCTTGAAGACGGCTGGCCACTTGCGCCCCCGGCAGGCTCGCTCGCTTCGGCTTCGGGCTCTCCCTCGCCAACGACCTCCCCGCCAAGATCCTCTCGGTCGGCAAGGCTTGCCGCCTTGGCTGCCTCTGCCTCCTCCAAAGTAAAACCAACCGCCATGGCGGCGGCCGCCGCCTCCTCCTTCGGTGGCGATCGCGCGATCTCATCATCGCGGTGTCGCGGGTGAGAAGCCTCTGCTCGTCGGCACGGACCGCCACCTCCACCAAGTCGTCGAAGAATTGCTGCACGACGTCGTCGGCGGGCTCCTGCCAAGTTGGGATAATCCCATGCAAGTCACACTCCGGCATCATTGAGCGGATGCGGTCGAGCTGGGAGTTATTACACAACGGGACGACGCCCTGCGGCAGCCTGTACCACTCGGGATGGTTGGGGTCATGCTTGAACAGTTCCTTGAGCGTCCCATCCAACTCCATGACAGTAAAATTAAAATTGAGGCCTGGGCGCAGCCTCATTGTCGGTGTCAAAACCGGCGGATCTCGGGTAGGGGGTCCCGAACTGTGAGTCTAGGCGGATGGTAACAGGAGACGAGGGACACAATGTTTTTACCTGTGTTCGTGCCCTCTCGATGGAGGTAATACCTCGCCCTTCTTGATTAATATTGATGATATGGGTAGTACAAGAGTAGATCTACCACGAGATCAATGAGGCTAAACCCTAGAAGCTAGCCTATGGTATGATTGTTGAGATGTAATGTTGTGTCCCACGGACTCTGACCCTCCGGTTTATATAGACACCGGAGAGGCTAGGGTTACACAGAGTCGGTTACAATGGTAGGAGATCTACATATCCGTATTGCCAAGCTTGCCTTCCACGCCAAGTAAAGTACCTTCCGGACACGAGCCGGAGTCTTCAATCTTCTATCTTCGTAGTCTGGGAGTCCGGCGGATATTGATAGTCCGGCTGTCCGGACACCCCCTAGTCCAGGACTCCCTCAGTAGCCCCTGAACTAGTCTTCAATGACGATAAGTCCGGCGTGCATAATGTTCGGCATTGCAAGGCGGGTTCCTCCCTTGAATAATCCAGAGAAGATAATGAACACCAGGATAGTGTCCGGCTCTGCAAAATAATTTCCACACTCCAACGTAGAGAGAATAAAACTCATACACCGATCCAATCTGGCGACGATTATGCGGCATGACATCACACCGCAAAGACGCTTAGCGGCGGGTTCTTGGCACGCCCCGTCAAGCGAGCGGAGATCGTGTTCCCTTTATTCCAGGATCCTCATCAATATGTGCGGTAACCCAACTGCTCCGCCGCCACGCCTCTATCGAAGGGAATCTCAAACGGTCATAGAGACGGCCCTTGGTATTATTTCCCCTTTATAAGAGGACCAAGGCCTGTCCTTGTCTCTTAACCTCGCGTCGAATCTTTCCTCTGCTCCCAATTCCAACACCAAGAGCTTCAGACTCGAGCACTTCGGATCCACAGCAATGTCCGGCTCCGACCTCCAGGGCCGGTGGGTGCCCTCCTCCGTCACGGAGGAGGACATATTGAAGTTGCGTGAGGCCAAGTACACCTCCCACGGTCTCGACAGGTTGCCTGCCCCTGGGCAGGCCGTGCCAGCCCCCGAGCCCGGCGAATGTGTCATTTTCGCATCCCACCTCCATCGGGGATTAGGCTTCCCGACGGATCCTTTCGTGAGGGGGCTTCTGTTCTTCTACGGGCTGGACTTCCACGACTTGGCTCCGGAGTCCATCCTCCATATCTCCGCATTCATTATTGTTCCGCGAAGCCTTCCTCCGTGTCATCCCCCACTTCGCCTGTGGCTGAAAACATTCAAGGTGGAGCCAAGATGATCGGGGCGCCGAAGCGGAGTGTGGCGGGCGACCATAAGCAAGATGGTCGATGCCCGTGGCTCAAGGTTCCTTCCAAGAGGAACAGGATTGTGGCAGCAGGAGTGGTTCTACATCACCGCTCCAAGGGGCGACAAGCAAAAGCCGCCGCCCTCCTTCCGCCTGGGACCTCCCCAAAGAATCGATGTCGTGGGTCAACCAAGGGCTCAACTGGGGCCGCCCAAGGACGTGCCCGCACCGCAGGCGGATTCGGGACCTCCAAACAAGGGAGATCGATCTGGTCAAAGTGATGCGAGTTATGCTAACTAGGCACCTCCTACCACCGCAAACGCCGCCCTCTCCGCTTATGGGAGTTCAACCGAGGGACCTCATATCCTCCAAATTTCATGGGGGCGACACCCGGAGATGTACGAGCTGTTCTTCGGACCGCAAGTGGCGTGTCCGAATTCGGCCGAGGATGCGGGACTAAGCCGCGATCGTCCGGATACTCAGGTAAATAGCTCAGAGCCCGGACATCCTGCTTGTATGCCTTTCAAAAGATCATCTCCTAACCCTTTTTATTCTTTACAGAATGGGTGGCGCGATCAAGGCTGATAAGGTGTCCGGATCCTCCTCGAGACCGTGACCGGAGCCCGTGGCTGGTCGAGAATGTTGGAGGTCGCACCTACGTAAGGGCGATGGGGAGATAAAGGAGCTAATACTGGCCCAAGGAGGCGACTAAAGAGGAGAGGACCAAGGATCCTCCCTCGAGAGGAAAAGAGGGCCGCCCGAAGATCCGGAGGTCAAAGCCCCAAGCGTGGGAAGAAATCCTCACCAGAGGTCCGGCGTCCGAGAGAATCCTGACGCACAATCATCGCCAAGGACCAGCCTCCAACGAGCCGTGAGTATGAAAGAAGTTAAATAAGAAAGTACCTTCGTTTTATGCTTCTGTAGGTAACCAAAATATTTATATCGCAGTTCGGATCTGCAGCCGTCTCAGATGAGTTCGCCCTCGGGGGATCTTCTTCCGGAGATGATGGAGAGCGATACGCCTCCGTCCGACGCGCCGCCAGATGAAGCGGGCGAGCCCGAAGTGTCGTCACGGAGGGCGTCCCCGAGTCCGGAGGGGTCGAAGAGTTCAACACCCACCAGAGCCCGGTCGGGAGAACTGAAGAGTTTGCTTGAGAGGGCGTCCATTTCAGAAGATCACCGTGCGTTAATGCGTATGGTGATTGGAAGGATTTCGTCCGCTGAAAGCGGATTGCGTGATGCTGCCATGAGCTTGCTGGCGGGTTTTGAGGTATGCAAAATAGCGCACTTTTGCTTTTTGACAGTTGTGCATATAAAAGATGCGCTCAGATAGATAGTAGCCCCGAGACTCGGTAGGTTGTCGAAGACGACAGCGTCTCGAGGATCGAAAATCTAGACATCTCGGGTAATAAATAACGCCGCCGACATGGTGGCGGATAGTCCAGGCCAGCCGGATCGATCGGTTCTTGAATCGAAGTCGGCAATCGGACATGGCAGATGCCGACATGGCACTTGTCAATCAGCGACTTGACGAGTCGTAAGGTAAATAAATTCTCCATAGCTGTTTTATTGAGTGGGTTAAAGCCCTCCTCGATAAGTTATGTGCTGTTTATCTGAGCAGTCTTTGCTGCTTGGAGAGACTTCGGCCGAGCTTGCACAAGCCGTGAGCAAGCCCTAAGAAGTAATTCGGCTGCCACGAGGGCGGCCGAGGAGTTGAAGGCCGAAAAGGCTGCGCACTGCCTAAGCAGGGCAGAAGTGGCCGAATTGGCTAAAAATTTAAAGGATGCTATCGACCATAGCGAGGCTCTTGAAAAGGAGCGCCTATTGGAGCGGGAAGGCCTGAAGAAGGCCACCGCCGAGACCAAGGATGTCCGCTCTGCAATGCGGGCTATGAAGGAGGAGCTGCGCCAAGCCGGAGAAATCACGGCCGGCGAGCCGCTTCTCGCGCGCCGCCGGTTTATGGATGCCCGGTATGCCCAATTTGAAAAGCAAGGAGTTCGGAGGATCCCTACATGGACTTGGCTGCGAGTGCGGCCGACGCCGTTAAGCACTTCCGGAGCCGGGGATCACGAGGTGGAAGAGTTATATTGACTCAATTCCACAGTCCGGATCGCCCTCTTCATTGTCGGACAGGTTGGCGAATGGGCCGAATCAATAGACTATCCGGCTGGCTATGATCGACATCGTGGCCCATGTGTGGCGAGAGGTCCAAGGCAACGAGCTATTTTGGCCTCATCGCAGCAGTTCCTTGGGGCGGTGCCGCATATCAAGGAGATGAAGCGGTCGGCCGCATAGAGGGCGCGCATGGATGGCTCGCCCGTAAAGGCGCAGCGTCCGGAGATGGATGCCACCGCTATTGCTGCCCAGGTTCGATGGGAACAAAGCCTGCCAACATTATTTCGGGAAGTTATGCGCGGCGCCAGATAATAGAGTCGCGATGCTTTCGAAGAATGTAACGCTCAATTGAACGCATTAACTTGTTTATGAATGATTATAGTATGAATGCTTTTTATACTTGTGCTTCCAAGTAATAGTACTTCTCCTTGCGGCCGTTTAAGTATACTTGTGTATAACCCGAAAGATGCAGTCTTGACTTGACCCCCATGCACAAGGTGCTGGGGTGTTCGCAAAATAGCGCTTTTTCACACTTTAATCCGACGCCTCGGTCCTGTTATAAGGAGGTGGTAGCGTAGCTTAACAAGGCAATCTGGACTATAATGCTTTATCTCTTTCACTTAGCCAATGGAGCTCGAGGGTGGGGCTACGACATAGCCCCTAATGGCACCGCACATCTCCGGTTCGAGGTGCGTATGTGCTCGACCGAAGCGGCCCTTCACAAAGCGGGAATTCTAAACATTCCGTAGTCAATCAAGTGGTCGACGGACTCTCGCTATATCATGACAGCTGGCTTTGGCTTTCTCTCGAGGTGCTCACCCAGCGAACCGGGGCACAATCGCAGAGTTCTCCCGGTGCCGCGTTAGCCGGATGATACGGAACATAAGGCAGCAAAACACGGGAGCCGCAAACCCAACATTTGACCAAAGACATGATTCGAGCTGATGCATATAGTGCCCAACTTGAGACGCCGAACACTCCACGAGGTGTTCGGACTTTATGATAACGGGCAGAATTATACCCTAAGCCCCTTGTGTCCGTGTATGGGCGTTGTCTTCTGACGTGGCCAATGCCAAATCGTCGAGTTCCGCCTCGGCTATAGGAAGAAGCCGAGGCTGATATAGCAACAAGAGACAAGAATAAAAGGTCCACGAGGGTCTTAATCAAAAGAAACCTTGCGGCGGGTCCCTACTGCACGCTCTGCGCTGTGGTCTCCGCGCAGCCGTTATCACGGAGGGGTACGACGTTGCTCATCTCAGAGAAAAGAGAGGAACATTTCAAAAACAGTTCGTGCGAAAATAATGCAAAAAGAATAAGCGTAAATAATTAAGGGTAGGTTTATATGACACCGATATTAATTGTGCGCGCAGCCCCTTGTGAAAGGGTATGCGGCTAGGGAGCCCCTAGCCTGCTGAGTCCGGATTCGTCTATCCGAGTCCGGGGGCTTTAAGTGACCCTCGCACTGAAATAGTGCCGTGTGGACCGGGCATCTTAAGTGTAAGAGATGCGTAATGCGGTATGGTATTGAAGCGGACAAAAGCCTTTCGTCCTAATAGTGCTTGATGTTCACTTTTAAATGGGACGATATGGAAAATTAACTTTTCTCGTTGGAAATTGTTCGGTGATCCGAACACGACTTCGAGTAATATCGAGCCTGTGCACTTGGCGTAAGGGCCGGGCGTAACTCCTTTGAAGGAATTGCGGCTGTGTCGAATTTTGGTACGGTCTATCCCCATCCGACGGATTGTATTTGAATATAGCAGGTTTAAGTCACTGCCTCCGTCCATTAGGACGTTTGTGAATTGTAGTCCGTCTATTATCGGATTCAATATCGGGAGTCCGTCCGTGGTTCAACACTTTTGAATAATCCCGTGGTCGAAAGTGATTGGTTTTGATATCCAATCTCTACGGTTTGTGGGGCGGACCATGCGAAGCTCTTTTAGAAAGTGTCAAGACTGCTTTTTCCGTATCCTCACATGAAGTGAGTTTATGCTTTGACCCCTTGTGGGAAAGTCTTTTGTTTTCCTGTGCCTCTGTGGGCGGGTTTATCTTCTTCACTTGACGCGTCGAGCCCCTTGCGTTCGGCTTTTAATCGGCGGACTGTTTGAAAACCCAACAATCCTCGTGGGTGTGATTTGCGAGCCTTCCGGGTACTTGTGTATTTGATGATCCGACCCAAGATTTTGTGTAGGTTAGACAGGTTCGTCATTTGTCGTCCTTGATGGGTTGAGCTTTATTATTCGCCGTGAGCTTTTAAATCCGGCGTTGACCGCCGTGCTCTTTGGGCTTTTCTCTTTATTCGGCGCTGATCTTTTCTGCGCCGTGATTTTTTGTTTCCATCTCTTATCTCGGATGTACTTGGGTCGCTGGTGCTGCTTCTTGCCAACCAGCTGTCCTCTCCTGCGCAAAAGCGGGTCATGAGGCTTGTTAATGCGGTCATTGTCCTTGGTTTTTCTTGACCGAGGTGTCTGGCAAGCCATTCGTCTCGGACATTGTGCTTGAAAGCTGCTAAGGCTTCGGCGTCCGGACAGTCAACTATTTGGTTCTTTTTGGTGAGGAACCTGTTCCAGAATTTCCGCGCTGACTCTCCGGCCTGTTGAGTTATGTGACTTAAGTCATCTACATCCGGAGGCCGGACATAAGCCCCTTGAAAGTTTGCTCTAAACGCTTCCTCGAGCTCTTCCCAACTTCCAACAGTGTTTTCTGGGAGGCTTTTGAGCCAATGACGAGCTGGCCCTTTGAGTTTGAGGGGTAGATATTTTATGGCGTGGAGATCGTCTCCTCTGGCCATATGTTTATGTAATATATAGTCTTCTATCCGCACTCTGTGGTCTGTTGTTCCATCGTAGGCTTCTATGTTTATGGGTTTAAACCCTGCTGGGAATTCATGTTCCAGCACTTCGTCTGTGAAGCATAGTGGGTGTGCGGCACCCCTGTACTTGTACGTGCCGCTGTCGTCGGACACTTGACGTGTTCCTTTGCTGATTGGGGCTTTCCTTTTGGGTCCATAGATGGACCTGGCAGGGCCATTGGACGGTGGGGGCTTTACGGCCTCTTCGTCGAATTCTGGGAGCAGCTTGCGCTTTGGGTAGCTCTTCGGTTGGTGGTTGTTGCCTTGTTTGTCTGCGGTTTTGAGCACTTTGCTCCGTCTTATCCGGAGCGCGTCTTCCGCTGTGTTGAGCTTCCGCTTTTCCTCCTTCAGGCTTCTTGCTGTAGCGGTGAGCCTGCGTTTGCGAAGATTTTGTTCGACGTTCTCTTCGAGTTCGTCGTCATCGGGGCTTGATTCGTCCTCGGAGGGAGGTATATAGTTGTGATCCTCAACCTTTTCTTCTGCCGCCCTATCGTGAGGGCGTACTTCTTCATCCTCCTTCGCTGATTCTTGCTAGAGGGGTTTGTCTTCGGCACTCTCCGGAGTGTTATTATCTCCCGTGCTGGATTCTCCATTCTTGTTGTGGCGGGATTTAGAGCGGCGCCGTCGGCGCTTGGGTTGCTTCTTTAAAGAATCTTCCTCCGCTGCTTTCTCGGCATCCCCTTCTTTTGGGGTATCCACCATGTAAACGTCGTATGACGAGGCGGCCTTCCAAAGTCCGTGGGCGCTGGTCTGATCGCCTCCGCATCGCCGTCCATAGCGCCGATGTCATCGAGTCGTAGTCTAGCATGTCGGTTAGATCCTCGGCAGTGGCTACAAAGTGGGTGGTGGGTGGGCTCAATTTCTTCGTCGTCCGAAACTCCAACCGCCCCGCCATAGTCCGCCAGATTCCCCGATAGCGAGAGATGCTTCAGAATTCAAGATATCGCCAAAAGTGAGTGTTGAAAGATGTCCGCGGCGGTGAATGCCATAACCGCGCCTAATCTGGTTTAATTGGCGGGCGCGGGAGGCTCGGAGTCCGCAAGGAGTCCGCGCCTCGATCACGAAGTTCGCGGGGACAAGATTGGTATTCGGCCCATCGCCGTGATATTGAAGCCCCGGCGGCGTCTATCCACCGACCCTCGTCATGGGCGATCGGCTCCGGTAAGTGGCGGGCGGATTCAAGTCGCCGCCAAAGCACCGCGGCGCGGCAGAGCTAGATCATGCCCATCGTCACAGTGCGGCGCGCTTGGCTGTGGCTCGAGTCCGTCGAAGATCAAGTCTCCGCGGTTGTCGGCCGTGAAGTTTAGGCTTCCAAATCTGACCTGACGGCCAGGGGTGTAGCTTTCGATCTGCTCCAGATGGCCAAGAGAGTTGGCCCGCAGTGCAAAGCCGCCGAATATGAAGATCTGTCCGGGGAGGAAAGTCTCGCCCTGGACAGCGTCGAAGATTGAAGATGCCATCAAGCCTATTGGTGACGACACAGAGGAACTCTCAATGAAAGCACCAATGTCGGTGTCAAAACCGGCGGACCTCGGGTAGGGGGTCCCGAACTGTGCGTCTAGGAGGATGGTAACAGGAGACGAGGGACACAATGTTTTTACCTGTGTTCAGGCCCTCTCGATGGAGGTAATACCCTCGCCCCGCTTGATTAATATTGATGATATGGGTAGTACAAGAGTAGATCTACCACGAGATCAATGAGGCTAAACCCTAGAAGCTAGCCTATGGTATGATTGTTGAGATGTAATGTTGTGTCCTACGGACTCTGACCCTCCGGTTTATATAGACACCGGAGAGGCTAGGGTTACACAGAGTCGGTTACGATGGTAGGAGATCTACATATCCGTATTGCCAAGTTTGCCTTCCAGGCCAAGTAAAGTACCTTCCGGACACGAGCCGGAGTCTTCAATCTTCTATCTTCGTAGTCTGGGAGTCCGGCGGATATTGATAGTCCGGCTGTCCGGACACCCCCTAGTCCAGGACTCCCTCACTCATGATATCCGCCGGACCCCCGAACAGCCAGGAGGGTCTCCCCCTCTCTTGCAGAGGGGCGATGCGGCGGCGAAGAAAGTCCGCACCAACAGCCCCTACAGTGAGCCTGGCAAGCCTGAGCCGCAAGATCCGGGTGGTGGCAATCTTCAACCTAGCATTGTCCGCCGCCAGGGCGCTCCAATCGCTGCCGTGCACTACTCGGGCTTGGCGGAAGTTGGTGAATGGATGCGGGTTCTCATCAACAATCCAACACCACTCCGCTCTCCACTACTCCCATTTGCTGCGGAGCTCCCCCTCCAGATAGACCTCCTTCATGCCGACTCTCGAGATCCAGGCGATCCCGCTAGCTAAGGGCTCTCCCTTCTCGGCCCGGGGCATGAAATAGTGGCGAAAAAGGGCAACATTTGGGTGGATTCTGACGACGTTCTCGCGAGATGTCTGAAACCGCCATGGTCAGAACGGCGTTGGGGGTGAAGTCAAGGAGATGAAACCCGTAGGTATTCATGATATCACAGAAGAAATCGGAAAAGGGCAGGCAGAGCCCGCAATAGAAGAACAAGGGAAAGAAGTAGTATCCTTTTGGACACCGCTTCGAAGTAGAAGCTTCGGCGGAGAGTACCTGCGTGCGCGGATGCGCCCGCGTCTCTGTCGAACAGAAGAGATAGAACCACCCCCGCAGCTCCTTCGCGGTGAGCTCGGGGGGGGGGGGGAAGTGCTCGCTCCTTGCGTAGCGCCTCAAGCCGCAGCGCCTCGGCTGACTTCGCACCCTTCCCGGTCTTCGGAGCCATGGCGGAAGCGGTGGGGGAGGGCGAGGGCGTTGGCGGCGACGGTGGCGATGGGCGGCGGAGCGCTGCTCTCTTTCGGCTTTGAGAAGCGGAGGGGAGCGGCGGAGATTTCTGAGGAAGCAACTGCAAGTGGCGAAGGTGGGGGAACGGCCCCTGTTTCCCCTGCTTATAAAGAGGAGGAGGCGAACGTTACGCCTTTTTCGATTAAAGAATCACCCACGATCTCACCCACGACGCCCCGTTTGACGCGTGCCGTTACGGGAGGGCGCGGTGGATACGGAGTTAGATTTGGTATGGACCCAGGCCGCGTGTGCCCGTGCCCTGTTTTAGGCCTGGCCCAACAGCGCTCGGCACCGTGTGTGGCCCAGGCCCGGGGGATCCTGTCGGTGTATTAAAGTAGGGGTACCTTAGTATCGCGAACTTGTGCACGGGCAGTTGCAGCGTCCCGCGGCAAGGCTTGCCGGGCGTCCGCCAAGATCCTCCGTAGTTCCTATTGATGCCATTCAAGAACAAAGTGTTTTAACTAAGAAGACAAGACTCCGGCAAGAGGAGCTTGCCGGGAAGGACAAGGCCCCGGCAAGAGGAGCTTGCCGGGAAGGCCAACCAAGGCACTTCAAAGAACTTGCCGCGACGCGCCGTGCATCCCGGCAAGACCTGATGAGCGACAAGCTTTCGGGTGCGACAAGACAACGACCGCGGCAAGGTGCTTGCCGCGGCGAAGCCACCACTCTGCGCCCATGCTCCAGTGCATCCGTCGACGTGTCGCCGCAGGATCGTTCCAGGCGTACGTGGCGGGAAGCTGTGCAGCCAAGCGGTGCGAGGTGGCAAGAGGAGATGACAAGAAGGCCATCGTGGCAAGCGGTGGCGCCCCTAATGGTCGCTTTTCTGCACTATTTTAGGCGATGCGGACGGGCATTAAATGCTCTTGTCCCCTGCCGTCAGAGTTAGGTAGGATGTACTGTAGATAGCAGTTGTACCAACCACCCTTTTTACATTTGTACCCTTGCCTGCGTTGCCACCTGTCGGTGACCCCTTGTGCCTATAAAGGAGGCCCATGCGCAACATAGAAGGGGTTCGACTCATTCGAAACTACACCACTCTCACATTCTCAAAGAACAGAATACAACCACAAAGCAACAGTAGGAGTATTATCTCTCCGGAGAGCTCCGAAGCTGGGTAAAAATTGCTCGCGTGCTCCACCTCGATCCGCTCTTCGTGCGCTCTCCGCTCCCTTGCCGGACCGAAAGGGGCCCTGCCCCATAGGTGCTCGTTTCCCACGACAGAATAGTAGGGGCGGTGAGGCCTTGATACGTCTCCAATGTATCTATAATTTTTGATTGTTCCATGCTATTATATTACCCCTTTTGGATGTTTATGGGCTTTATTTTACACATTTATATCATTTTTGAGACTAACCTACTAACCGGAGGCCCAACCCATACTGCTGTTTTTTGCCTATTTCAGTATTTCGAAGAAAAGGAATATCAAACGGAGTCCAAACGGAATGAAACCTTCGGGAGCATGATTTTTGGAACGAACGTGATCCTGAGATCTTGGAGTGCAAGTCAAGAAGCTTCCGAGGGCCCCACGAGATAGGGGGCCGCGCCCCCCTATAGGGCGCGCCCCCTGTCTCGTGGGCCCCTCGGCCGGCCACCGACGTACTTCCTCCTCCTATATATACCTACGTATCCCAAAAACATCCAGGAGCACCATGAAACACAATTTCAACCGCTGTAACCTTCTGTATCTGCGAGATCTCATCTTGGAGCCTTTGTCGGCACTCTGCCAGAGGGGGAATCAACCATGGAGGGCCTCTACATCAACATCCTTGCCCCTCTGATGAGTTGTGAGTACACAGACATACGGGTCCATAGTTATTAGCTAGATGGCTTCTTCTCTCTTTTTGGATCTCAATACAATGTTCCCCCCTCTCTTGTGGAGATCTATTCAATGTAAACTATTTTTGCGGTGTGTTTGTCGAGATCCGATGAATTGTGGGTTTATGTCTATGAATAATATTTGAATCTTCTCTGAATTCTTTTATGTATGATTGAGTTATCTTTGTAAGTCTCTTCGAATTATCAGTTTGGTTTGGCCTACTAGATTGGTCTTTCTTGCCATGGGAGAAGTGCTTAGCTTTGGGTTCAATCTTGCAATATCCTTACCAAGTGACAAAAAGGGTTGCAAGGCACGTATTGTATTGTCGCCATCGAGGATAACAAGATGGGGTTTATATCATATTGCATGAGTTTATCCCTCTACATCATGTCATCTTGCTTAATGTGTTACACTGTTCTTATGAACTTAATACTCTAGATGCAGGCAGGAGTCGGTCGATGTGTGGAGTAATAGTAGTAGATGCAGGCAGGAGTCGGTCTACTTGTTATGGACGTGATGCCTACATACATGATCATGCCTAGATAATCTCATAACTATGCGCTTTTCTATCTATTGCTCGATAGTAATTTGTTCGCCCACAGTAATACTTATGCTATCTTGAGAGAAGCCTCTAGTGAAACCTATGGCCCCCGGGTCTATCTCTTATCATGTTTGCTTTCAATCTACTTTTATTTGCATCTTTAATTTTTGCATCTATATCATAAAATACCAAAAATATATTTATTTTATCATACTATATTTATTAGATCTCACTTTCGCAAGTGGCCATGAAGGGATTGACAACCCCTTTGTTGCGTTGGTTGCGAGTTCTCAGTTTGTTTGTGTAGGTGCGTGCGACTTTTGAGGAGCCTCCTACTGGATTGATACCTTGGTTCTCAAAACTGAGGGAAATACTTACGCTACACTTGCTACATCACCTTCTCCTCTTCGAGGAAAACCAACGCTAGCTCAAGACGTAGCAAGAAGGATTTCTAGCGCCGTTGCCGGGGAGGTCTTCACTCAAGTCAAGACATACGAAGTACTCATCACAAACCCATCTCCCTCGCATTTACATTATTTGCCATTTGCCTCTCGTTTTCCTCTCCCCCACTTCACCCTTGCTGTTTTATTCGGCCTCTCTTTCCCAATCTCTTCCTCTCTTTTTCGCTTGCCTTTTTTCTGTTTGCCGTGTGTTAGTTCGTTTACCTTGTCGTCATGGCTAGTCCTCCTATCCTTATTCTCACTCCCGAACTAGAATTTCACAATTTTAAGCAAAGGGAGAGAGAAAGTTTAAAAGATGCTTGGCATAGAATTTGCAATGCCCAATATAAAGCTACTAGGAAGCTTGCTACTTCCATTCTTCTCCGCAATTTTTTATGTAGGCATCACTCCTTGGAATAGATGTGTTCACCAGAGGTGATTTTATGAGTAGCCATACGTTTGATGCTTATAATGCTATGTTAAATTTGTTTGGCCCACCACTTCTTTTGGTTAATGGAACGGTTTTAATTTTGGAACATGTGATGCAACGGCTTGATATTATTAAAAATAAAATTGCCACTGTTGAGTTGATTGAAAATTTGGATAAAAAGATTCATAATCACATTACCCAATTTGGATCTAGGGTTGGAGTTACTTTGAAAAATCTTAAAGAAAAAGAACCTATAGTCAATGAAAGAATAGATCTAGACTCTGCTAGAGTCGGTAAACTTGAGGATATTATCACAAACTTAGGTTCCGCATTTTCCCCCATGAAAAACACTCCAACACCCCCTACTGAAACTACCAAGTTTATTTATGTTCCTAAAAATAAGGGTGAATCTTCTAGTAAGGGAGACGCGGATCTCAAATCAATAAGTGTTCATCCCAATTGTCTCTCTTAAGGAACCTTTTGCTACCAATAAATTTCTTGAATTTTTGCCCAAAGGTTTAGCCATTGCTAAAAGGGGATAAATCCCTAAATATCATAAGTACTCTAT
This sequence comes from Aegilops speltoides, assembly GCA_021437245.1. NCBI lineage: Eukaryota > Viridiplantae > Streptophyta > Magnoliopsida > Poales > Poaceae > Aegilops > Aegilops speltoides. The sequence continues at coordinate 85,369 of JAHHZJ010001437.1, read as the reverse complement.
TGGTGAATTTAGTGCCAAAGATGACGCTCGTTAGATCTATCGTTGCTTTTATGCCTAGGTAGGGGCGTTAGACGATAGCGCTAGTTGGGAGGCAACCCAATTTTCTTTATGTTTTTTTGTTTTTGCTCCTGCTTAGTAATAAATCTTGCATCTACCTTCTGTTTAGATTTGTTTTTATCTTTTAATTAGTGTTTGTGCCAAGTAGAACCTATAGGATAACCTACGATGATAGTTGATTTGATTCTGCTGAAAAACAGAAACTTTGCGTGCACGAATACAATTTTGTTAAATCACAGGAACGTCCTTTTGCGTTTATTCTTTTTTCTGCTGTTCAATAAACAAATTGTCCAGGACTTCCTATTATGGTAGGAGTTTTAGAGTTCCAGAAGTTTGCGTTAGTTACAGATTGCTACAGATTGTTCTGTTTTTGACAGATTCTGTTTTTCATGTGTTGTTTGCTTATTTCAATGCATCTATGTGTAGTAATTCAGTCTATGAACCATAAAGAAGTTGGAAACAGTAGGTTTAACACCAAAATAAATAAATAATGAGTTCACTGCAGTACCTTATGTGGTGGTTTTGTTTTCTTTCACTAACGGAGCTTATAAGATTTCCTGTTGAGTTTTGTGTTGTGAAGTTTTCAATTTTTGGGTAAAGCTTTTATGGGCTATGGAATAAGGAGTGGCTAGATCCTAAGCTTGGGGATTCCCATGGCACCCCAAGGTATTCAATAATAGCCAAAAGCCTAAGCTTGGGGATGCCCCGGGAAGGCATCCCCTCTTTCGTCTTCGTTCATTGGTAACTTTACTTGCAGCTATATTTTTATTCGCCACATGATATGTGTTTTGCTTGGAGCGTCGTGTATTATATTAGTCTTTGCTTTTTAGTTTACCACAATCATCCTTGCTGTACACACATTTTGGGAGAAGCCTATTTGATTATAATTTGCTAGAATACTCTATGTGCTTCACTTATGTCTTTTGAGCTTGATAGTTTTTGCTCTAGTGCATCACTTATCTCTTTTAGAGCACGGTGGTGTCTTAATTTTGAAGAAATTGCTAGTCTCTCATGCTTCACTTATATTATTTTGAGAGTCTTTTAGAACAGCATGGTATTTTCTATTATCATAAAGTTGGTCCTAGAATGGTAGGCACCCAAGTTGGGTATAATAAAAACTACCATAGAAAGTAAATTGGATGTTATGATCAATTTGACACTTGATAATTGTTTTGAGATATGGAGGTAGTGATATTAAAGTCATGCTAGTTGGGTGATTATGAATTTAAATAATGCTTGTGTTGAAGTTAGCAAGTCCCATAGCATGCACGTATGGTTAAAGTTGTGTAACAAATTTGAAACATGAAGTGTACCTGGCTTGTGCATCCTTATGAGTGGCGGTCGGGGACGAGCGATGGTCTTTTCCTGCCAATCTATCCCCCTAGGATCATGCGCATAGTACTTGGTTTTTGATGACTTCTAAATTTTTGCAATAAGTATATCAAATCTTTTGACTAATGTTGAGTCCATGGATTATACGCACTTTTACCTTTCCACCTTTGCTAGCCTCTTCGGTACCGTGCATTGCCCATTCTAACCTTGAGAGTTGGTGCAAAATTCGCCAGTGCATCCAAACCCCGTGATACGATACGCTCTATCACACATAAACCTCCTTATATGTTCCTCAAAACATCCACCATACCTACCTATTATGGCATTTCCATAGCCATTCCGAGATATATTGCCATGCAACTTTCCACCGTTTTGTTCATCATCATCATGACATACTTTACTTTTGTCATATTGCCATTGCATGATCATGTAGTTGACATCATATTTGTGGCAAAGCCACCAAGCATTATTTTTCATATATGTCACTCTTGACTAATTGCACCATCCCGGTACACCGCCGGAGGCATTCATATAGTCATATCTTGTTCCAGTTTCGAGTTGTAATTCTTATGTTGTAATCAATAGATGTGTGATGATCATAATTATTAGAACATTGCCCAAAAAAGAAAAAAAAAGAAAAAAGACAAAAAAAGGCCCAAAAGAAAAAAAGAAAAATAAAGAAAAATAAATAAAAAGGGCAATGTTACTATCTCTTTTTCCACACTTGTGCTTCAAAGTAGCACTTTTTTCTCCATGTAGTGAGTCTCATATATTGTGCTTCAAAGTAGCACCATGTTTTTCATATAGTGAGTCTCATAAGTTGTCCTTTTCATACTAGTGGGAGTTTTTCATTATACAACTTGGCTTGTATATTCCTACGATGGGCTTCCTCAAATGCCCTAGGTCTTCGTGAGCAAGCAAGTTGGATGCACACCCACTAGTTTTCTTTTGTTGAGCATTCATTTATAGCTCTAGTGCATCCGTTGCATGGCAATCCCTACTCCTCATGTTGACATCAATTGATGGGCATCTCCATAGCCCGTTGATTATCCTCGTCAATGTGAGACTTTCTTTTTTTGTCTTCTCCACACAATCCCCATCATCATATTCTATTCCACCCATAGTGCTATATCCATGGCTCACGCTCATGTATTGCGTGAAGGTTGAAAAAGTTTGAGATTATTTAAGTATGAAACAATTTCTTGGCTTGTTATCGAGGGTATAGAAGTTGGGAACATCTTTGTGTGACGAAAATGAAGCATAGCCTAACTATATGATTTTGTAGGGATGAACTTTCTTTTGCCATGCTATTTTGAGAAGACATGGTTATTTTGATTAGTATGCTTGAAGTGTTACTATTTCGTTTATCAATATGAACTTTTATTCATTTGGATCTTAACATTCATGCCGCAATAAAGAAAATTACATTATGAATTACGCTAGGTAGCATTCCACATCAAAAATTCTCTTTTTATCATTTACCTACTCGAGGACGAGCAGGAATTAAGCTTGGGGATGCTTGATACGTCTCCAACGTATCTATAATTTTTTATTGTTCCATGCTATTATATTACCCCTTTTGGATGTTTATGGGCTTTATTTTACACATGTATATCATTTTTGGGACTAACCCACTAACCGGAGGCCCAGCCCATATTGGTGTTTTTTTGCCTATTTCAGTATTTCGAAGAAAAGGAATATCAAACGGAGTCGAAACGGAATGAAACCTTCGGGAGTGTGATTATTGGAACGAACGTGATCCGAAGAGCTTGGAGTGCAAGTCAAGAAGCTTCTGAGGGCCCCACGAGATAGGGGGCCGCGCCCCCCTGTAGGGCGCGCCCCCTGTCTCATGGGCCCCTCGGGCGGCCACCGACGTACTTCTTCCTCCTATATATACCTACGTATCCCGAAAACATCCAGGAGCACCACGAAACACAATTTCCACCGCCGTAACCTTCTGTATCCACGAGCTCTCATCTTGGAGCCTTCGCCGGCACTCTGCCAGAGGGGGAATCAACCATGGAGGGCCTCTACATCAACACCCTTGCCCCTCCGATGAGTTGTGAGTAGTTTACCACAGACCTACGGGTCCATAGTAATTAGCTATAAGGATTCTTCTCTCTTTTTGGATCTCAATACAATGTTCTCCCCCTGTCGGTGTACTAAAGTAGGGGTACCTTATCTGTGAACTTGGGCACGGCGATCAGCAGCGTCCATGGGCAAGGCTTGCCGGGCGCCCGCCAAGATCCTCCGTCATTTCCTACTACTGCCATTCAAAAACAAAGTGTTAACTGAGAAGACAAGGCCCCGGCAAGAGGAGCTTGCCGGGAAGGACAAGACCACGGCAAGAGGAACTTGCCGGGAAGGACAAAGACCCCGGCAAGAGAAGCTTGCCGGGAAGGCCAACCAATGCACTTCTAGAAACTTGCCGCGACGCCCCGCGCGTCCCGGCAAGGCCCGGTGGGTGGCAAGCTCCCTGGTGCGACAAGACAACAGCCGCGGCAAGATGCTTGCCGCGGCAAGGCTGCCACTCTGCACCCAAGCTCCAGCGCATCCAACGACGTGTCACCCCAGACTATCCTGTAGCACGCGGCGGTTACCGTGCAGCCATGCGGTCTTGGTGGCGAAGGTGACAGGGAGGCCGTCGTGGCGGTCGGTGGCGCTCCTAACGGTCGCGCCTTACATTTGTTGGGGTGACCGGACGGGCATTAAATGCCCTTGTCCCCGCCGTCGAGTTAGGTAGGGACATCTTTGGTAGCAGTTGTACCAACCAGCGTTTTACCTTTCTACCCCTCTTTCTCGCTGCACTGCCGGTGACCCCTTTAGACTATAAAAGGGCGCCCATGCGCACGTAGAAGGGGTTCGGAATTTTGGTTCCGCAGTTCGGTTCATTCGACACCACAGCACACCCACGCTCTCGAGCAAGAACAAAATACAAACACAAAGCAGAAGTAGGAGTTTTATCACTCCGGAGAGCTCCGAAGATGGGTAAAAATCTCCCCCGCGTGCTCTCGACCTCGATCTGCTCTTCGTGCGACCCTCCGCTCCCTTGCCGGACCAGAAGGGGCCCTCTTGCCCCATAGGTGCTCGTGCCCCCAGAGCCCACGACATCTTTGGCGCGCCAGGTAGGGGGCGTCGAGGTCGTGTGAATCTGATCCGGCGTCTGCGCGCGCTACATCAACATCTTCATCGACATGCCACCGAAGAAGAAGACTTCGGAGGTGGCCGCTCCGTCTGCGACTATCCAACCGCCGCCGGAGCAAACGGGCGGTGGAGTGGACGCCGGCGGAGGAGCGAGCGCCGACGGTGGGACTCACGTCATCACCAGGTCCAAGGACAAGGCCCCGCAAGGTTCAGCGTCTGCACATCCGCCGCACCCCTCCCAGGAGGTGCAGGATCAACAACGCCACGGTGCTCCTGGCGCCGTGCTCGCGTTAGAACAAGGCCAAGCTGGTGGGTCGCGGGACGCTCAAGGCCAACGTACACATCAACACGCTGGCATGAGCGCAGTGCGGTCGCCTGGGCGAGACGTTGCTCCTTCTAATACTGTTAGGAGTTTGAGCATGTCCCGCACCTCGCGCCGCTCACCACCGCCACCCAAGACTCGGAGGAAGCGCCGGCGAGCCCGGCTACTCCTAGATTACCCTCGGCGCGGACAAGATCGGCGATTGAGGGCCGCCATTTATAGCTTCATTGGCCGCCAACGCCGACAAGCCCGCAAGCGAGCACGTTGAAACCGCGGCAAGGCGCCAGCGGAAGCGGTGGCGACAAGACCGCTGGGGTGCCACCACCATGCACTCCCGCCCGAAGGCCAAGGTCGCCGACTTCGTGGGCCAACCTCGACGCCGACTCCACCGCGTCGTCCGGACCCGCGAGCTTCGCCGCGATCAATGCCACGTTCTCCGAGAACGACGACATGAAAACGCTTCGTACTCGCGCCAGCGCAGAAGAAAGCGCGCGTCAATCGACCAGCGCCTTGGGGCCCTTCGTCGATATGCATGCGCCGGAGAACGAGCGACTTGCCATCGCGGCGAGTTGCCTGTGTTCACCCGTGAGCTGCGGCAAGTCCATGGCGGTACAAAGAATTTCAAGCCACACGCGTGCGAGAAGTGCGATGGCAGGATACATCCGCGGAGTTCCTCGGTGTCTACACCATCGCGGTGCAGCTGCCGGGGGCGCGCGAAGATCTCGCCAACTACTTTCGCTGGTGCTCAAGCCCAATGTCAGATCTTGGCTCATGCACTTGCGAGACAACTCCATATCTTCATGGGCGGACTTGTGCCATCAGTTTGTCGGTGCCTTCTCAAGCGGCCACAAACCCCATGACCAGGAGAGCAATCTTCACCGCTCGTCCGAAGGAAGGAGAACCCTGCGCAAGTATATCTGAGAGATTCAGCCAGTGCGGCGCAATATCCCAGACGTCCACCTGCGCGGTTCGCGGCGCATTCCATCGAATGTGCGTAACGCAGGATGAGGGAGGAGATGGCGATGTGCAAGAGCAGAGATGTCGGCGAGCTATATGCTCGGCCGACAAGTGTGCGTCTCTGAAGAGGGGAGGAAAATCCCGAGAGACTGCAGGAAGCGAAGGATCGGCGGTGAGGGCGCCGCCCGGCAAGGAAGAACCGAAGGCGGAACAACAGAAAGAGAAAGGCTAAGGATGTGCTAGTCGTCGAGCAGTCCGGCAACGGAAGCAGCGCCGGCAAGGACAAAGCTGATGACTCCGGCGAGGCTGTGGTGGCCGCCGATAAGCAGGACGGCTCCGGCAAGCAGTACTGCAAGATCCATCGCACCAAGGGCCATGATCTCCAAGCATGCAAGAAGGTTGAACAGATGGCAGAGCTACAGAAAGCTGAATATGAGCGTCGCGACAAGGAGAAGGCCCGGGAAGGTGGCGGAGGATCCGGCAAGAAGCTTCCCGCCCGGGGAGGGCGCCGCGGCAAGGCCAAGCCGCGGCAAGGAGACAGACCTCCCCGTGGCCGCGACAAGGACGAGGACGAAGATGAAGAAGATGAGATGGAGGAAGATGAGACTAATGAGCTGGAGTTCCAAAAGGCAATAGAGGTTTTGTGCGTCGACGGCGGTGCTTCCCTGCACACCTCGCACCGCCAACTCAAACAATGGGCGCGGGAAGTGAATGCAGCAGAACCGTCCATCAAATCGCGCAAGCCTCTAAAGTGGTCCAGCACGCCCATCATCTTTGATGTTGAGGATCACCCTGATCGCATCACTACGGTCGGGTGCTTGCCGATGTTGGTTTCGCCAACCATCCGCAACCTCAAGGTTACAAAGATGTTGGTTGACGGCGGGGCCGGCCTGAATCTGATCTCCTCCGCAGTGCTCAAGAAGCTCCAGATCCCCGACAGCGAGCTCGAAGAGACTGGTACCTTTCAAGGAATAAATCCGGGAAGGAGCAAGCCTTAGGGGAAGATTACACTGCCAGTGACGTTTGACAGTGAGCTGAACTTCAGGACAGAGAGAGTCATGTTTGACGTTGCTGATTTCCCATTGCCCTACAATGGGATACTTGGCCGTCCAGCGCTTGCCAAGTTCATGGCAGCCTCTCACTATGCATACAATGTGCTCAAGATGCCTGGTCCGATAAGTGTTATTTCTGTCCAGGGCGACAAGAAGGATGCACTTATCTGTACCGACAAGATCTACCGGGAAGCAGCAGCCGCAGTAGAGCGCAAACCACTTACCGACAAGAAGAAGAAGACCAAGTCCGGCAAGAGTAGCTCTGATGCCCACTCCGGCAAGCGCACCTCTTCGGAGTGCTGCGCTACCGTCGAGGACGCACCATCGAGCTCCACCGGCAAGTGCAAGAAGGCAAAGACAGCTTCACCAGAGACCAAGAAAGTGGCTGCCAAGGAGGACGGCACTGGTGGTACCTTCACCATCAGTGCCACGCTTGATCCTAAATAGGAAAGCGCGCTCGTTGCTTTCTCGCGGCGAATGTCGATGTGTTTGCGTGGCAACCATCGACATCCCCGTGTTCCTGTGGAAGTAATTGAGCACCACCTTGCCGTCTGTCCTCACGCGCGCAGCCCGTCAAGCGAGTCGTCGAAGCAAGCGAGAGAGCGTCAAGAGTTCATTGCGTAAGAGATCAAGAAATTGGAAGCAGCAGGCTTGGTCCGAGGAGTACTCCATCCAACGTGGTTAGCCAATCCGGTGAGTGCGCCAAAGCAAGCGGGAAGTGGAGGCTTTGTATTGACTTCACCGCGTTAATAAAGCTTGTCCCAGGATCCATTTCCTTGCGGCGCATTGACCAGATTGTCGACTCCACGGCGGGATGTGATTTGCTTTCATTCCTTGATGCATACTCGGGATATCATCGATCTTCATGGCGAAGAGGATGAAGAAAACCGCATTCATTACTCCATGTGGCACGTCTTGCTTTGTACGGATGCCTTCGGACTAAAGAATGCCGGTTCAACATTTGCAAGAGTAGTCAGTCATGCTTTTGAGCCACAGCTGCACAGAAATGTAGAAGCTTACATGGATGACATAGTGGTCAAGAGCAGAGACAGAGCAACTTTGATCCAAGATTTGGATGAGACTTTTGCAAATCTGCGCAAGGTCAATCTCAAGTTGAATCCCGAGAAGTGCGTGTTTGGAGTTTCTTCCGGCAAGCTTCTCGGATTCTTTGTGTCCCAGAGGGGGATTGAAGCCAACCCCGACAAGATCAAAGCCATCGAGCAGATTGAAGCCCCGAAGCGCGTCAAGGATGTGCGGAGGCTTGCCGGCTATGTTGCTGCTCTCAGTAGGTTCATTTCCAAGTCCGCTGAGCGTGCCCTGCCATTTTTCAAAATTTTGAAAAATGCAGGTCCAATGAAATGGACTCACGAAGCGGAGGCTGCGCTACAAGACTTGAAGAGATACCTATCCTCCACTCCAACACTTGTCGCACCTAAGCCACAAGAGAAGTTGCTGCTATATCTGGCGGCAACCAATCAAGTGGTTAGTGTTGCGTTAGTCGCGGAGAGGGACGCGGATGATGAGCCAACGACCGAGGCAAGCGAGTCCAGCGACAAGCAGGGGGCTTCCCCGACAAGTTCTGGCTCCGGCAAGGATGGACCAGCACAGTTGTCGGAAGAGAAACAGAAGAAGATGGTGCAGCGCCCAGTTTACTTTGTCAGTTCCCTTCTGCAGGGGGCTAGATCAAGGTACTACGGTGTGCGAAGTTGCTTTTCGGCCTTCTCATGGCCTCGAGGAAGCTGCGCCATTACTTTCAAGCACATGAGATCACAGTTGTCACTCGCTTTCCGCTGAAGAGGATATTGCAGAACCCAGAAGCAACAGGCAGGATTGTCGAGTGGGCACTGGAATTGTCAAGCTTTGGCCTCAAGTTTGAAAGTACTTCAACTATTCAGAGCCCGATGAAGAAACTCCGGAGAGGAGCATCCCCGACAAGGAAGCGAGCAAAGAATGGATCATGTACTTTGATGGTGCCTTCTCGCTGCAAGGCACCGGTGCGGGTGCGCTACTTGTCGCACCCACCGGAGAACACCTCAAGTACGTGGTCCAGATGCACTTTCCCAAGGAGCAAGCAACAAACAATACTGCAGAGTATGAAGGCTTGCTTGCCGGACTCAGGATCGCGGCGGAACTTGGGATCAAGAAGCTTATTGTCAGGGGTGACTCACAGCTTGTCGTCCGCCAAGTTAACAAAGATTATCAGAGTCCGTTGATGGAAGCTTACATTGATGAAGTGAGAAAGCTAGAAGAACATTTTGACGACCTGCAGATGGAACACGTTCCAAGAGCTCAGAATGACATTGCAGATGGCCTGTCAAAGTGTGCTGCACTCAAGTTACCTGTGGAACCAGGAATTTTTGTGCTCAAGCTAACTCAACCATCTGTAACACCATCAACTGGACAGAGCAAGAAGAGAAAGTTGATTACCGGTGACTACTTCCCGGCAGAGCTCCCCGAAGCCGCCGCCAAGAAAGTCCCCAAGATCAACACAGAAAGTGTTGAGGAGCAGTCTGCTCCGACAAGCCCTAGGGTTTGTTTCGTTGAAGCAGATGATCCCGACAAGCTGTGTCCCGACACGCTTGCTGGGGAGCATCACGCTCCGGCAGGATCCCAGATTCTTGCCGTAGAAGCAGATGTTCCCGCAGCAGCATTTGTGCCTTTAGTCCTTGCCGTCGAGCCACAAGCTCCGGCATGGGCACAGCAGATCGTCCATTTCCTCCAAACAGGAGAACTTCCCGAGGAGCAAGAGGAAGTGGAGAGAGTAGCCCGGCAATCAAGTATGTACCAGTTTGTCGATGACATATTGTACAGAAGAAGATTCAACGGAGTGAAATTGAAGTGCATCTCCCGGGAAGAAGGATAGGAGCTGTTGGCGGAGATACACGGAGGCATATGTGGTCACCACATTGGCGCAAGAGCACTTGTCGGCAAAGCTTTCCGGCAAGGTTTCCTCTGGCCGACAGCCCTCCAGGATGCAACTGCACAAGTAACCAAGTGTGAAGCGTGCCAGTTCCACTCCAAGCAGATTCATCAACCGGCTCAAGCTCTCCAAACAATCCCTTTATCCTGGCCATTTTTGGTCTGGGGGCTCGACATTCTCGGCCCCTTCTCCCTCGTATACGGATCACCTCGAGTGCTCGCTTATGATGAGCTAGAGCAAGAGCAGCTGCGGCAAGGCGACGCGCTGCTCCTCGAGGTGGATCGTCTTCAGGCTGCGGTACGAGCTGCTCGCTACCAGCAAGCTTTGAGCTGCTACCATAGCCGCAAAGTTAACGCCAGAAGCTTCGAGAGGGAGAGGATGAAGGTGTGGATCGGTCAGAAAAGCTAAGTTGCCAGAGTTTGAGCATGATCAAGTTTTAAGTTTTTAAGTTATACTCCTTGAAACGTCCACGCCTTGTATGGAAAACCCGTGTGCGGAGGAATCGACTCGTGGCTAATTTGCGCCCTTAATTTGTTTTCGAGTCCGCTCAACAATACAAGCGCGCTGCAACTAGCCCCGACAAGGTTTCTTGCCGGAGGCAACACCGCCAAAGAGTTGCTGATGTTCCGCTTTTCGGCAAGTGTGCTTGTGCCAGCAAGTTCCCTCAAAGCGTAGGGTAAAAACATACAAGGGACGTGACAGAGTAAAGGATATAACGTAGCAAGCGTTGCCCAGGACAAAGTTATATTACAAAAGTAACTTGTTAAGGCACTCACTAAGTCGTTCTCATAACTGAAATAACAGCGACAAGGAAAGAGAAGAAAGGTGCGCCGGCACCTGGGTCCCGGCAAGCCGGAGTTGCTGGGGGCTGCGAGTACCAAGATTCATCCCCAGCAAGCCAGAGTTGCCGGGGGCTGCGATATCAGATAAGTTTTTTGTCCCTCATCATGCATCCTCTTATGGACTGGGAAACGCGAAGTTATATTCCTTGAACGACCGTGCCTTGTATGAAAAGCCTGTGCGCGGAGGAATCGGCTCGTGGCTAGGTTGCGCCCTTGATTTGTTTCGAGTCCGCTCAACAATACAAGTGCGCTGCAACTAAGCCCCGACAAGGTTTCTTGCCGGAGGCAGCACCACCAGCGGGCTGCTGATGTTCCGCACTCAGCAAGAGTGCTTGCGCAGGCAAGTTCCCTCAAAGCGTAGGGTAAAAACATACAAGGCATAGAATCAAGTAAAGGATATAACATAGCAAGCTTCCCCTTTTTCATAAAAAACATCCCACTCGGGTACAGTCCATAAATGATGAAAAACATGAAAGAGAGGATTACAAGTTTTAAACGCAGCTGAGGCCCGAAGGCTTACAAGTTAAAAAGATAAGATGCCCGTAATCCCTTTCCTGTCCCCCTTTTCAGGAGGTAGGTCAAGGAGGCGAAAAGGGCAAAAGAGGCGCCTAGGCGAGCTACGGGCGCCAGAAGACACCAAGAGAACATCCCGGGAGCCGTCCGAAGGCTGGATGGTGATGGCGGCGCCGGAAGCAGAGCTCGAAGACGGGGCGGCAGGACGTCAGCACGCTGTCGAGGGCACCACGCCCTCGTACTCCGACTTGACGGCCTTGCCGCCAGCCCTCTTCCTCTTCCGCAGCCTCCCTACGCCAGCCGCCCAAGGAGACGACCCCGGGGAGTTCAAGGGGCCGGCGACCCGGATGATGGGGTCGCCGGTGACGCACGAGGCGACGCCCGACGCCTAGTCGGGCCCGCCGCCCTCGTCGTCGCTGTCGCTCTCCTCCTCGTCACTCTCGCTCGAGGGGGAGTCTTCGCTATCGGAGGAGCTGTCCACGCAGCATCTCGCCCGAGTGCCGAGTCCCAAGACCTTGACGGAGAGGAGGTCGCCTCCATTAACTTAAATGGAGGGTAAACCCCGCCGTCAGTTGTGGATACGGTGAACGTCTTCCACCTCTATCAAGATACATCACATTAGGGGCTGGGGATACAACGCTGACTCGCGTGCCGCTGATCCCACAGCCCCTCATGTGCAATCTCAGCGTCTCGGGCGGGTCCGGCTCCATCGCGCTCGCAAACGGAGCTGGAAGATGGAGGCGACGACGAGGCGCCCGGCGCAGCCTAACGAAGAACTCGCAAGGGTCGTCCCCCGTATGGACCGCCGGGAGGAGAGGAACCGCCGGCGGAGGCGAAGCTGACGCGCCGCCCCGTCCGCCTCTTCCTCGAGCGCCTCGACCTGGCCCTCGACCTCGTCCACGACCACGCCCCCTCCCTCTTCCCCTTGTGGCTGGCTCTGCCACCACGGGCGCGGGGTAGGGAGGGATGCGCTGTCTCGCGGCAACCCTCGCCGCCACCGATGAAGGACCAGGGTTCCCTTTCTCCATGGCGGATGAGAGAAAGGGGGGCAGAAGCTGAAGAAAGGAGAAGATGAGGAAGTGCGGGTTTTTGCGCTCCCCTTCCGCTCTTTTTAAGGAGCGAGGTGGGGGCTTGGCCGCCCCGCTCAGCCAATCAAGACACGAGAAGAGCAGAGAATCGGGGCCTACCCGCTGCCTCCGCTCGCGACGGCCCAGTTTCCCACTCCCACCGTCCGTGACCCCAAGCGCATGGGAGCCACGTGGCGGGGGTGCAGAGCCGAAGCGATGGATGAGGTGACCTCGCCCTGCCCCGTGATCACGGGGGTGGACGCCTCGAAAATCGCGCACGCCACCCACGTCTCCCACGACGCCGCAATTGACGCGTGCCGTTACGGGAGGCCGCGGTGGATACGGAGTGGATTTTGTGTGGACCCAGGCCGCGTGTGCCCATGCCCTGTTTTGGGCCTGGCCCAACAGCGCTCGGCACCGTGTATGGCCCATGGCCCGGGGGCTCCTGTCGGTGTACTAAAGTAGGGGTACCTTAATACCCCAAACTTGGGCACGGGCAGTCACAGCGTCCCGCGGCAAAGCTTGCCGGGCGCCCGCCAAGATCCTCCGTCATTTCCTACTGCTGCCATTCAAAAACAAAGTGTTAACTGAGAAGACAAGGCCCCGGCAAGAGGAGCTTGCCGGGAAGGACAAGACCCCGGCAAGAGGAGCTTGCCGGGAAGGACAAAGACCCCGGCAAGAGAAGCTTGCTGGGAAGGCCAACCAAGGCACTTCTAGAAACTTGCCGCGACGCCCCGCGCGTCCCAGCAAGGCCCGGCGGGCGGCAAGCTCGCTGGGGCGACAAGACAACAGCCGCGGCAAGACGTTTGCCGCGGCAAGGCTGCCACTCTGCACCCAAGCTCCAGCGCATCCAACGACGTGTCACCCCAGGACTATCCCAGAAGCACGTGGCGAGGCGCTGTGTAGCCATGCGGTGCGAGGTGGCAAGCGAAGCTGACAGGGAGGCCGTCGTGGCGGTTGGTGGTGCTCCTAACGGTCGCTTCCTTGCACTGTTGGGGCGACCGGACGGGCATTAAATGCCCTTGTCCCCTGCCGTCAGAGTTAGATAGGGGACACTGTTGGTAGCAGTTGTACCAACCTGCGTTTTTACCTTTCTACCCCCTCTTTCTACACTGCCACCTGTCGGTGACCCCTTTAGACTATAAAAAGGAGGCCCATGCGCACGTAGAAGGGGTTCGGAATTTTGGTTCCGCAGTTCGGTTCATTCGACACCACAGCACACCCACGCTCTCGAGCAAGAACAAAATGCAAACACAAAGCAGCAGTAGGAGTTTTATCTCTCCGGAGAGCTCCGAAGCTGGGTAAAAATCTCCCCCACGTGCTCTCGACCTCGATCTGCTCTTTGTGCGAACCTCCGCTCCCTTATCGGACCAGAAGGGGCCCTCTTGCCCCATAGGTGCTCGTGCCCCCAGAGCCCACGACACCCCCTCTCTTGTGGTGATCTATTCGATGTAAACTCTTTTTGCGGTGTGTTTGTCAGGATCCGATGAATTGTGGGTTTGTGATCAAGTTTATCTATGAATAATATTTGAATCTTCTCTGAATTCTTTTATGTATGATTGAGTTATCTTTGCAAGTCTCTTCGAATTATCAGTTTGGTTTGGCCTACTAGATTGGTCTTTCTTGCCATGGGAGAAGTGCTTAGCTTCGGGTTCAATCTTGCGGTGTCCTTACCCAGTGACAAAAAGTGTTGCAAGGCACGTATTGTATTGTTTCCATCGAGGATAACAAGATGGGGTTTATATCATATTGCATGAGTTTATCCCTCTACATCATGTCATCTTGCTTAATGCATTACTCTGTTCTTATGAACTTAATACTCTAGATGCAGGCAGGAGTCGGTCGATGTGTGGAGTAATAGTAGTAGATGCGAAGTGAGTCGGTCTACTTGTTATGGACGTGATGCCTATATACATGATCATGCCTAGATAATCTCATAACTATGCGCTTTTCTATCAATTGCTCGACAGTAATTTGTTCACCCACCGTAATACTTATGCTATCTTGAGAGAAGCCTCCAGGGAAACCTATGGCCCCCGGGTCTATCTCTTATCATATTTGCTTTCAATCTACTTTTATTTGCATCTTTACTTTTTGCATCTATATCACAAAATACCAAAAATATATTTCTTTTATCATACTATCTTTTTTAGATCTCACTTTCGCAAGTGGTCATTAAGGGATTGACAACCCCATTATTGCATTGATTGCGGGTTCTCAGTTTGTTTGTGTAGGTGCGTGGGACTTTTGAGGAGTCTCCTACTGGATTGATACCTTGGTTCTCAAAACTGAGGGAAATACTTACGCTACACTTGCTGCATCACCCTCTCCTCTTCGAGGAAAACCAACGCAAGCTCAAGATGTAGCAGGCCTCCACGGCAGCACATCCGGCCACGAGAGGCAGGAGCATGCGGCACAACCGGTGCTGCTTTGGGCGGCTGGAGCAAGAAGACCAGAGGTTGAAGAAGCACTACGGCCGTTGGATGGACATCGTACGGTCACTGGAGCTAGAATTATTCATATTGACTAAGTTGACAAAGCCCTCTGTCCCCGTCAACTTAGTAGGCCCACAAGTGAGCGTCCCACCAAGGTGGGTCCTAGCTAGCAGGGGGAGTATTCTGTTTTTTGTGCGTAATAAGGAGGCATTTCTGGTGGGTACGAACTGACAGCGGGGGAACGTTTTTTCATAAAATACAGTGGCCCGTCTGGTGTGTCCCAGCAGTCAGCGGGAAACATTTTTTCACGAAATACGGTGGCCTGTCTGGTGGGTCCCTGCTGTCAGGTGGAGGAATAGTTATTTTGCACGTAATAAGGAGGCACTTCCTTGCGGCTGCCGTGAAACCAACTGTCATCCTCTCGACGTACAATGCTCTTCCATTGGAAGTTGGTCGTTGACCACATTGACCATGCCGCACCGAGAGCACCATGGCGGTGGACGACGGCGAGGCCTAGGAAGGGGACGACACGGAGTCGGGGAAGACACGGCAGTGGATGCCCACGCGGAGAGGAGTACGAGGGTTCACTGGTCGGCTGCGGTGTGAGGCTGCCGTCACCGCAGAATAACAGGGGGTGTGGGTGAGTGGAGGGATGGCCTGGCCAGCGGCGGGAGTAGTAGGGGGCGGTGAGGCCTCCGCGGTAGCACAGCCGGCCACGGGAGGCAGGAGCAGGCGGCACGACCGGCGCTGCTTTGGGCGACTATAGCAAGAAGACTTGAGGTTGAAGAAGCACTATGGCCGTTGGATGGACATTGTACGGTCACTGGAGCTAGAATCGTTCATATTGACTAAGTTGACAATGCCCTCCGTCCCCGTCAACTAAGTAGGCCCACAAGTCAGCCTCCCACTATGGTGGATCCCAGCTAGCAGGGGGTATTCATTTTTTTGTGCATAATAAGGAGGCACTTCCTTGCGTGCGAAGATATAGCTGGTGAGTCCGATCTGTCAGTGGGGGGAAAGTTTTCTCTTCGCGAAATACAGAGGCCCTTCCGGTGGGTCCTAGCTGTCAGGTGGAGGAATCATTATTTTGCACGTAATAAGGAGGCATTTCCTTGCATGCGGCCATGGACCCAGCTGTCACCCTCTCTTTTGATGGATGTCATTCATTGACCACGTTGAATAGGCCGTGCCGAGAGCACCAGGGCGATGGACGACGGCGAGGCCTAGGTAGGGAACGACACGGAGCAAGGGAAGACTTGGCAGTTGTTTCCCACGCGGAGGGGAGTACGAGGGTTTACTGGTTGGTCTGCCGTCCCCGGAGAATAGTAGCCGGTGTGGGTGAGTAGAGGGATGGCTAGGCCAGCGATGGGAGTACGATGGGGCGGTGAGGCCTGCGCGGCAGCATAGCCGGCATGGGAGGAGGAAGCAGGCAGTCCCGCCGGCGCTTGTTTGAGCGGCTGGAGCAGGAAGAGCAGTGATTGAAGAACCGCGACAGCCGTTGGATGGACATCCAATAGTCACTTTTCTCTTGTGTTGACTAAGTTGACACGGCGTTGCATGTGCGTCAACCTTTTTTTAGGAAAGCATACGCGTCAACCCATAGTAGGCGCACAAGTCAGCCTCAAATCTGTGGAAAACAACATACAACCCATCGGCCATTATTTCTAATAATGTACAGCCCATTTGCTAATTCTTAAGCTTTTTTTTCGAGCCCATCTTCTTTTTGTTAGCATTACACCCCATATTGTGTCCACGGTCAAAAAGTATATGAAATTTTGCATATTTTGGTGCGGTCAACTGTTTTCAATCCCGAAATATCGATCCACAACAAACTATTTTGAAAAATAATTTATATGAACATAAAATCCAAATAATTGTCCACGCATAAAAATCAATGGAATTTAAAATCTTGTAATAAAACAATTTGAAACTAATTCCCGGTTTGATGTGTTTTAAAAATGTATAAACCATTTCTGGGCAAACCGAATGAAACTCTCCTCGTCTTGAAAGATTTGCAGCCCAGCAGGGCTAATAAAGCAAGTAGGCCTCGTTTGGGTATTTCCTTTAAAAAATAGAACTGGGCTAGCCATTTTCAGCAAGAAAAAAACAAAACTGGGCTCATGATGTGGGAAACATAAATAAAACCCTGGCTAGAATGGCCACAACCCCCGCATAGCCCCATTGTTGCCCTGATCCCTCGCTAAAACTAGTATAAATAACAATAACTTGTTCCTCAAAAAAACTGCACGACCTGCTGGGTCCCTGGTGTCAGCCACTCGTTGTGTAATTCTCTCATTTACTGACTACGTTGACAATGGTCTGAGCCCAGATGTCCAACCATTAGGAGGAACCATATTTTTGGGCTTGTAATATAAAGGCACTTGCTTGCGTACTGCCATGATGCTGGTGGGTCCCTACTGTCATCCTCTCCACGTACAGTCATCTCCTTATTCTTCTCTATTGTTGACGACGTTGACAACGCAAGAGGGCAGCACACGGCGAGTGAACCACGGCGGAGGACGATGGCGAGGCCTCGGACGGAACAAACCAGAGTCGTCGAAGATGCGCTGGTCCAGTCGCAGGCGGAGGGGAGTATGAGGGTTGACTTGTTCGGGTGCGGGTGCGTGTTGGGGCTGACGTCGCCAGAGAATAACACGATGTGTGGGGGAATAGAGGGAGGGACTGGCCAATGTTGGAGGGTACGGTAGGGCGGCAGAGGCACAACCAGCCATGGGAGGCGAGAGCAGGCGGAGCCGATTGGGTGGTTTGGTTTGGGCGGCTGGAGGAAGAAGAAGACAAGAGATAGAAGATACACGACAGATGTTGGACGTCAATCCAACTGCTGGTAGGCAGAATCGTTTGTTGACTGGCTAGTAAGTCAACACCACTTTGGATAGGCTATTTCCTTGCGGGGTCCAAATTTCATAATCGAAATCTGTCACGGTCATGCAGCCTTTCCTATGAAAGTTTACAGCCCATTCGATGTGCTAGTTCGAAATAACTTTGTGGGTGCTAGTGGGGGCTAACCACTTGGCTTCTGTAATGCATAGTGAGCTCAAGCAGCCAGTGAGAGTGATGTTATTTCCCTTGGTTGGGATTTGTTACAATATTTCACTCTAAGTTAAAAGAATGGCAAGCCATTTCCGTGTTTGAAAGAAAATATGACAGTCACACGCGAGTTGAAAAGGGCAAGAACATCTAACTCTAGCTTACAAATTGTACAAAATCATGAGGGTTAATTGTTCATCAGGTTTACACAAAACCGAGGTTGAAAAGGGCAACAACATCTAACTCCAGCACTATTTTCAGCAGTCACAGTCAAATGGATCAGTCAGGTCCAGAGAATGAACATCCTGGGGCATAAAATTTACTGGATTATGACCAGAATATGTTGTAAATAGATGCCCGACACGTTCAAAAGCTCTTTTGCCCTCCTGAAACTCCTTTTCTTGCTCTTCGACATACCCATTCATCAAAACCATGCTGCTGATAAACTTAAGCCTAATGGACAATAGTAACCTCGCATTCAGTAGGAAGAATGTGACAAATCTAGTGTTTGCACGGTTGGCTACATATCGTTCTAGCATTATTGTCTTCAATCGAATCTCATGGGAAGTGAGAAAATCCCGATGCTTACGAATCCACCGATTGGTTATAACTTTCTTACCCCATCCTGTTGCCTAAATAGACATGAAGATTGAAAACAATTAAGGTCTAAAAAAAGAGTGTCGAAAGAGCAACAGCTCAACGGTTAATTCTAGTACGCTATATGCGGGCTTCCAATGTGCGTGAAAATATCACCTTTATATACAACTTCTCTAGACATTGAAAGCATTGCAGCAAGCCAATAATCTTGTTCAGCTCAAAACTATTCATTTGGATATATAAGATCTTGATTGAATCCAGCACCATTGATAGGCCATCCATGGAGAAACTCTTCATTTAGCATAGAACATAATATTAGTACAAAATGTGTACTCAAGAAGATATATAACTTATGCGCAGAAATTTAAAATGCAGCTGATGGTTACAAGTGTAGATGATAATATAAAGTACCTGAAGAATTGTGGAGCAAAACACCATATTGAAATGAGCACAGAGATCATGTATTACACCCAAGGTCTCCAGTTTAGGCGCAGAGAGGCCGGTTATTTGCAACAGTGAATAACTAGAATCAAGGATTAACCTTTTAAGTGAAGGGGCATCTTGGATGATGCGCTGGCTTCCATCAAAAGAAATTCCAATTCTTAAAAGGTTAGGCGACTTTATTTGGAGATAGCCGATTCTAACTATGAAAACAAGCACCAAGCACTCCAGGGCAGGGCAACTAGAGTGGATGATGCTGTGCAATGAGGCCTCCGATATATGAACCAGCACAAGTGAAAGTTTCTTGAGAAATGGGAGTTGAAGGTTTAGTACCAGATTGTCTGGTAGGTAGCACAGCGCAAAGGTGGCGGTGTGGAGAGAGGAGGAAAACCGCGAGATGGACATCGGTGCTGAGGGTACATGGCGTTCAGTATGTGGTATGTGATTTCCAGGGGAATAGTAGAACTCAAGCAGCTGTAGTTCTATGAATTCATGGGACTTCAGCCAGGCGTCCACCGTGCAGGGCATGGTATGCTTGCTCAGGTAGCATCACGGGATGCAGAGGCTTTGAACGGAGCCCGGGTGGGAGGAGATGATGGCTCTGGGGATTTCAAAATCATTGATGAGAGATAGCTGACGAAAGTCGAGATTAAGGGGCACGGCGTGCCATAGAGGGCGCCACCGAATTGAGAGGACTTGGGTGCGGCAGCAATCCTTGGTGGGGAGAATCGAGATGATCTCCCCAAGGATAGCGTTTGGGAGATCACTGATGCGGTCCACTCAAGATTCTACGGGTTCCTGGGATCCGATGGGGGCGGGGTCGCCGCTTCTCCCCACGCTGCAGGGTGCAGGATCTACAACATGCGTCGCCGCTGGCGGTAGGCTCATCTTCTTGGCGCTGGGGTCAGCCGACTCCATTTTTCTCGAGGGCGTCGCATCGGGCTCACGGATTTGAGCAGAGTAACGAATGACGAGCCTAGTTGTATTGCGAGTGAAGAAGAAGGGGAGCTGGGGTTTTTCTGTAGTAGTGTGGAAGAAGGGGAGCTGGGGTTTTCTGTAGTAGTGAGGTGAGGACTTTTGGGGTACGAGTGGAGCGAGCTAACGTGAGGTGCGTGGGAGTGAGGAGGAATAAGAGCACCGAGGTTTTGGGGGGGGGGGTGTGCTGGGTGTGGGTAGCGCCTCTCATTCGGTAAATATATGGGCTTTTGAATTGATTTTACTATTTACTATGGTGGACCGGCTGTCTTGTCTTGGGCCCAGAAACAGTACAGTGGAGACACTCTACAGCTACCCAGAAAAACAATTACTACTAGTACAGTGGATACAATACCGCTTCTGGCTCCTCCTAGGTCATCGAAACGTCTCCCTCTACTGAATGTCATTATACTTTCGTTCACCGACATGCGGGATATGCAGTGCGTGGGCCCAAATGCCATCCACCAAATTAGAAGGCAGTATGCAGGTGGAGAGTCACCCCGGTCATAGTGCGGCAATAACGAGCCCTTCTATCACAAAACCCCACCCCCTACAGTCTAAGTTTGACAGACGAAGCAACCATCATTTCACTCTTCACTGAATCCCCTTCTCCCTCACCGTCTTCAAGAAAAGCAACACTCGCATCTGCCACTATTCTTCTCTCCCAACAAAGGGAAGGTAAGCAGATCTGTGATGTTGGTATATTTTTGTTCAGATAAAAAAAAGAACGTTTGCAAAGCAGTAACCGATCCTCACTCTCTTTTTTTTGTTTCATTGTCATTGTGATTATGTTTTCCTTTCAGTTGTCTCCTAGTATTCGTCAGTTTCATGATGGACCAAGGAGAACCAGGCATAGATCTGCCGATATTGGAGCAGACGCGGGAGGTTGATCCCCACGAGACAGAGAGATCCAAGAAGATGGAGGCAGCCACTGAGCCAACCCCAGATACGCTCACGGCCACTACTGAGATGGTCAACGCCCCGTTCGAGGTTACAGCCCCCGTGGCACTGCAGGAGCAGTTTTCCCCCTTCGAGGATGTGTCCCCTCTCCCCCCGCTGAGCTGCCCAAGGTGATTTTCTTCTTTGCTGATCTCGATTGTGGTTTTTCATCTAAGTATGTGGTGATAAATAATGCAAAATTTTATTAGCTTCGATGCCATGTTGTACATAGTGGTTTAAATAACTTGTGTTTCTTATACTGGAAAGTAATTCAGAAATTGTTTCTATTTCAATTAGAGCGTTGATGTAGACAAGGATTGTGTGGTTGTACATGTCGCTCGCTATGAGGCTGATGACCTGA
Source organism: Aegilops speltoides (assembly GCA_021437245.1). Taxonomy (NCBI): domain Eukaryota; kingdom Viridiplantae; phylum Streptophyta; class Magnoliopsida; order Poales; family Poaceae; genus Aegilops; species Aegilops speltoides. The sequence continues at coordinate 64,367 of JAHHZJ010001437.1, read as the reverse complement.
ATATACTGACTGGGAAAACAGAGTTCTTAGGCTGTTGGATCCCGGAATCCATTTGTGCTTATACAAACGCCGAGTTGTATTCCAGCCTCACTCTTGTTAGGTGTGTTGTCCAGGGTGTACTGAAGCACAAGAAGTTCAAAGCTACTCCTTCGTTTGTGAGGGATACTATTCTTGTCAAGCTTACGCAGGAAGATGACATGGCATGCCTCAACAAACTAGTTTATGAGTGGCAAGTCCACAAGGTTGTCTTCATGAAGGTTCACAGGATTGAGCTGCTGTCGGACGACCTCGCTGATGTTCATGGCAAGGTCCGTCTTGTGTCCAGCCCAAATTAGATCGAGGCATGAAATAGTTGCCCCAGCTAGTGTTTAATAGTAGTTTGTATTGTGTCTAAATATCCGAACCTTGCATGTTATCGAACCCTCTGGGCTAGTACTCTGTTTGAATCCGTCTATTGGAACTGCTGCTACTTCTGTGTGGCCGTGAATCATGTGAGAACCATCATAATTGTTGCCAAAACAGATGCATCCTCACTAGTTTTTTCATGAATATGGCATGGTAAGACATAAGCTGTCACGGTTTATCATACGAGCAGCATGTGTTTGATGAATAGAGTACTCATTCAAGAACTGTGCGCCGACGTATACATAAGTACATGTAAACACTGTTGGTGCTACCCCACTTATAAGAAGTTGTGCAAAACACGACACATTGGCTCAGCTCGCTTCAACACTAGGCTATTGACCAGCTAACAATCAACAATCTGCTATCTGACATATAAGCAACTATGTATCTTGTGACAGTGGTTCATGCAGTTAACTGAGGCCACAATGTAAATTCCAAACATTCACACGCTAGGCTAGTGTTCATGTGGAACACTCACATTAAACTCGACTTCATAAAAAACTTGAAAAGCATAAGTTAAGCAATTTAATATATCTCAATGATTCATAGAACATAACAAACATATACTAGTTCACAGCAAAACACAAAGTTGTGAGAAGGTTTACAAATCAGGAAAAACAAGCCAGGCTTCTCTGAGCAAAGGGCCTCCTGGTATGCTTAAATTTCCTGGAGTTCACTCTGGTTTTTTCTTCTTGCCACCATCCAGGGTTATGTTCTCTCATTCCAGAATAACCAATTATAATTGTGGTCTCAGCTGGAATGCTGAGCTGAACCATGCAGTGTACTGACCAGTTGAAATTCTTGTGCATTCCACTAAATTTAAGCACCGCTTTTTGCAGAAATAAGAAGACCACAATGCCTCTTGTCCATGCACCTATCCAAAAAATGGCCGTGCAGTCGTGCCAGCTAGTCCTCGGTCCATGGATGAACTGGTAGAAAGTGCATTCCGGACTAGAATGCGGTTGTTTTCGCTCGTCCCTACACTGCAATCAGGAAGTAAAACATACGAATCAACTTCTTTTAGATTGTGTTGGTCATTCTACCTAGTTACTACCAATGTAGGAATACCTGGAAGACGGGTGGTCAGACGACGGCAGCAAGGGATAGCCATCTCGTTTTGCGCAGTTCTACTAAAACTGAGGTGTGTGCTTTTGATTGCGCGGATAGAAACGATACGGAGATAGACATCCCGAAATGATTTGGAGACAGACATCCCTGTTTGCTCAAATAGGAAATACGGTTATTTAAATAGTGACAGATATTTGCAGTGGCGTATGATTAACAGCAGCATCTATTGTGTTATAATTGGCACTAGATTGACAGTATGAAAGTGCCCTTAAGTAAGTAGCATCACCTCACATCAACACAGCCACTAGATTAACATGCAGAACAATAGCATTAGTATTACTGTCATGAGAGTAGCACATGGTCAACAAATGTGCAATCAAATTTGTGCAGTTCCACTGGGATGAAGCAATGTTAGCGATGTGAGATTTAAGTGTAACTGCAAAAACACAATTCATGGGAAATAAAGCAAGACGGAAGCACTTCAGAAAATGGTGGTGGCATTGCTTCAATTTATCGATGGCACTAGACCATTACTTATAGTGACATTAGGTGTCATTGCTTAATGCTTCATGTGATTTTACATTGACGGTAGCGATATGGGCATAGGGACGGCAGGGGCATAAAGTGGTGAGGCAGCTGTAGTTGCCGAGAGCGGCAAACACTCAGGCAGCATGTCTGCATTTGTCCCATTTTTTATCTCCTCGACAACATTTTCCTATGTGAGCACAGGAAATCTAGACCTGCTCATTCTCATTTGTGTTGTCCCCCAACACCCGTCACTTTCTTTCCTTTTTCAACCAAGAGACAGGTCCACTTCCCCCCACCCTTCGCCACCCACCATGCTTTCTTCGTCCTTTCAACCAAGAGACCGGTTGGGTAGCCAGTATCTACTACTTTCCCCCGTTTCCTCTTAGAACCAAGTCCTAGATATGGTACAACTTTCCCACTTTCTTCCCTGTTTGAACCAACTCTTAGAGTCGACTGTATGAACTAGCTTTACCTCTAATAATAGTAAAAGTCTAGGTGGCTTTGGAACAGCGGACGAAAGTAGAAAAAGATCCACACGAAGCCAAGTGGGGAGCTAGAGTAGTAGAGCAAGGCAGGTTTCGAAGGAATATATACCTGAGGGTCATCGACATGTGGCAAAGACGGCGCCGGGAGGCTGCATCTTGGCCATAATACCGCATGGAGGAACAAGGGGTCAGAGGCCCTCCCGAGCCGGCGCTCTCTCGGAGAGAACGACACGACCGCCGATCGGGACGTGCGGGCAGCCGTTGGGGTCCTCCCTAGCCGACGACGACAGCGTGCACGATGCACCTACACCCCTGCCCCGGTCGAGGTTGTCCGGCCGGATTTGTGAGCAGAGAGAGAGTGTGGCCACATATGTCTTGCTTAGATCTGGAGAGCATGAGAGAATGAACGAGAGGAACCCTAGTAAAGCAAGCGCTAAGGCTCCTGCTTATATATATAGTGAAGTGATTTTTTTGTACCAGCATCAAAAAATGCGCTCCGACGTGTACCTGCGAGTGGGTGTGAGAGAACTAGTGTGTGCGTGCACCGCTTCTCGTCGTGAGAGTACAATATATTATGCCCAAAGAACGTTCTCCACAAGAGTAATAGTATAAGTGTGTGACGTGTGAGCTAAACTAAAATGTGCGCGATGTCTTTTGGTTTTTAGAAATTCTGAGGGTAGGGTGTGAAGAACACATATGTGTGTGACGTCTACCTGCAGATAGACAGTCTTTGCAAGAGGACTCGAGAGAGTCATGACTCGTGAGGGTCCGTTGTGCGTGAGAGAGAGGGGGGTACGTATCAATGCAATGATATGTCCGTAAATCATTATCCGACAAACGTTCGTTGCGTGCATGCAAGGGTACATTTAAGTTTTGCATGAATGTGTGTGTACGTGCATGTGTTCGTGAGTGCATGTGTATGTGTCAGTGTTGCACGCCTGCATGCGTGCGTGTGTTCGTTATGTGTACGTGTCAGTGTCGCATGCCTGCATGTGTGTGTGTCTTGCGTGCGTGCATGTGTATGTGCGGGGTGAGGCTACACGTCAGTCGACTGACTTTTTCATCTCCGATCATTAGATTTTCCAGCCGTTGGATACGGAATCAAGGGCCTGCAGTTTATCTTCAAACTCCACCCCTGAGTCGCCAGCCACCACCGGCCGATCCGCCGGCCCCCACCACCCGCGGCCGGGCCGCGCCGCCACGCCGCCCGCCCACCAAACCACTCCCCACCGGCGGTCCGCGCCCGCAACCATCCTCTAGCGCCCCCAGCTGAGCTTTTTCTTCGGCGATCCCCATGCCATCGCCCAATCACCGCGCCCCACCCCCACCCTCGGCGACTACCAACTAGAGGTCTCACGACTTGAATACCCACCGACCACTAATTTATTACCATTTCATCCTTCATATCTGTGGCGACAGGTGGGCCCTATGGTAATGTGCGCTGCTGAATGTGGACCGTTTGACTGGTCAATTGATCGTGTCATCAACAAATTATGGAGCAGTATGGTGAGCCATTGACTGTATGACCACCCTAAAATGTATTTTATTAACACAGTACAAACTCAAACTAGCATTTCTATCTTTCATATACAGGTTGACAGGTGGGCCCCATGGTTACGCGCCCCGATGGTGCAACACTAGTTGTGCCACGTGGAACATTTGACTGGTCAATTGATTTTGTCATCAGCAAAATACGGAGTTTTACGGGTGAGCCTGTGACCTTATAATCATGACATGTATTTTTTTAACATGGTACAGACGCAAGGGCTCATATATCTGCAAAGCACTCACGCTATAAAGCGCCCGACGTCTCCAACGTATCTACTTTTCAAACACTTTTGCCCTTGTTTTGGACTCTAACTTGCATGATTTGAATGAAACTAACCCGGATGACGTTGCTTTCAAAGAAACTGCCATGATGTTGTTTTATGTGTAGAAAAGAAAAGTTCTCGGAATGTCACGAAATCCACGGAGGCACTTTTTGGAATTAATAAGAATTTTTGGCGAAAGAATTAATGCCAGGGGGGCCACAGCCTATCCACGAGACAGGGGGCGCCCCCCTAGGGCGCAGCCCCCTATCTCGTGGGCCCCCTGGACCTCCACCGACGTCAACTCCAACTGCATATATTCACGTTCGGGGAGAAAAAAATGAGAGAGAAAGTTTCATCGCCTTTTACGATACGTAGCTGCCGCCAAGCCCTAATCTCTCTCGGGAGGGCTGATCTAGAGTCCGTTCGGGGCTCCGGAGAGGGGGATTCGCCACCGTCGTCATCATCAACCATCCTCCATCACCAATTTCATGATGCTCACCACCGTGTGTGAGTAAGTCCATCGTAGGCTTGCTGGACGAGGATGGGTTGGATGAGATTTACCATGTAATCAAGTTAGTTTTGTTAGGGTTTGATCCCTAGTATCCACTATGTTCTGAGATTGATGTTGCTATGACTTTGCTATGCTTAACGCTTGTCACTAGGGCCCGATTACCATGATTTCAGATCTAAACCTATTATGTTTTCATGAATATATGTGTGTTCTTGATCCTATCTTGCAAGTCTATAGTCACCTATTATGTGTTATGATCCGACAACCCCGAAGTGACAATAATCGGGATACTTCTCGGTGATGACCCTAGTTTGTGGAGTTCATGTATTCACTATGTGCTAATGCTTTGTTTCGGTTCTTTATTAAAAGGAGGCCTTAATATCCCTTAGTTTCCACTAGGACCCCGCTGCAACGGGAGGGTAGGATAAAAGATGTCATGCAAGTTCTTTTCCATAAGCACGTATGACTATTTATGGAATACATGCCTACATTACATTGATGAATTGGAGCTAGTCCTATATCACCCTATGTTATAACTATTGCATGAGGAATCGCATCCGGCATAATTATCCATCACTGATCCATTGCCTACGAGCTTTTCATATATTGTTCTTCGCTTATTTACTTTTCTGTTGCTACAGTTACAACTACTACAAAAACCCAAAAACATTTATCTTTACTTTTGCTACCGTTACCTTTATTATCATACCATTTTTGCTACTAAACATGTTGCTTCAGATACTAAGTTATCCAGGTGTGGTTGAATTGACAACTCAATTGCTAATACTTAAGAATATTCTTTGGCTCCCCTTGTGTCAATCAATAAATTTGGGTTGAATACTCTACCGTCAAAAGCTGTTGCGATCCCCTATACTTGTGGGTTATCAAGACTAATTTCTGGCGCCGTTGCCGGGGAGCATAGCTCTATTCTCTAAGTCACTTGGGATTTACATCTGTTGATCACTATGAAGAACTTGAAAGACGATCGAACTACTATTTTGCCCTCAACTACGAGGGGAGGTAAGGAATTGCCATCTAGCTCTGCACTAGATTCTCCTTCCGTTATTAGTAGGCTTACGACACCTAAACCTACTACTGCTATGAATTCTGATATGTCATGTAACGCCCTCGATGCGGCTATATCTCCCACGTGTCGAGGCACGACTTAGAGGCATAGCCGCATTGAAAGCAATGTCGCAAGTGAGGTAATCTTCACACAACCCAAGTAATACATAAGGGAAAAGATACATAGTTGGCTTACAATCGCCACTTCACACAATTACATGAATAAAGCATTACATCATCCAGATACAATCAAGGTCCGACTACGGAACCAAAATAAAAGAAGAACCCCAAATGCGACAAATGGCCCCGATCGACCCTAACCGGCTCCACTCTTGATCAACTAGAACGAAACAACACAATGAACAAGATCTTCATCAAGCTCCTCCTTGAGCTTGGTTGCGCCACCTTTCGGCAACATAGGCACACCAAACTGGTTTTGGAAGTATCCGGTGAGTCACGAGGACTCAGCAATCTCACACCCGAGATCAAGACTATTTAAGCTTATGGGTAAGGTAAAGGCATGAGGTGGAGCTGCGACAAGCGACTAGCATAAATGGAGGCTAACATACGCAAATGGGAGCGAGAAGAGAAAGGCAAAGCACGGTCGACAAAAGTATGATCAAGAAGTGATCCTATAGCAACCTCGTCAAGCATAACTCCAACACGTGTTCACTTCCGGACTCCGGGAAAGAGACCATCACGGTAACACACACGGTTGATGTATTTTAATTAAGGTCAACTTCAGGTTTTCTACAACCGACATTAACAAATTCCCATCTGCCACATAACCGCGGGCACGGCTCTCGAAAGTTTATACCTGCGGGGGTGTCCCAACAAGCCCATGACAAGCTCTCGCGATCATCGAAGGAATAAACCTTCACCCGAGACACTCCGATCAGGCTCGGTATCCCGGTACATCAAGACATTTCGACAATGGTAAAACAAGACCAGCAAAGCCGCCCGGCGTGCCGACATCCTGATAGTAGCCGCGCGTATCTCGTCTCAGGCCACGACCGGATGAGCTAAGCGTACAGGTACCGACGTAACCCAAGTTGCCAAGGGATGGTCCCGCACGGTGCTCTAGTTTGGACCAACGCTTAGACAAGCACTGGCCCGGGGGGGCTATAAAAAGATGACCCTCGAGAGAGCGACTCCCAAGGGAAAAGTAGGTGGTGGTGAGGCAAATGGTAAAAGGCAATGTTGGGCCTTGCTGGACAAGTTTTATTCAAAGCGAACTGCCAGGGGGGTCCCATAAATCACCCGACCGCGTAAGGGACGCAAAATCCGGGAACATAACACCGGTATGACGGAAACTAGGGCGGCAAGAGTGGAACAAAACACCAGGCATAAGGCCGAGCCTTCCACCCTTTACCAAGTATATAGATGTATTAATAATATATAAGAGATATTGTGATATCCCAACAAGTAAACATGTCCCAACAAGGAACAACATCTCCATGTTCCAACAAGGAACAAACTTCATCTTCACCTGCAACTAACAACGCTATAAGAGGGGCTGAGCAAAGCGGTAACATAGCCAAACAACGGTTTGCTAGGAATGGTGTCAAAGGTTAGAGGTTTGACATGGCAATTTGGGAGGCTGACAAGCAAAAGGTAGGCATCGTAGCATTGGCATAGCAAAAGAGCGAGCAAACTAGCATAGCAAAGATAGAAGTGATTTCGAGGGTATGATCATCTTGCCTGCAAGGTTCTCAGAGTTGTCGAAGACTTGATCCTCGTAGGCGTTCTCAACAGGTTCCTCGTTCACGTACTCGTCTCCCGGCTCTACCCAAAGCAAGAACACAAGCAACGGAACCACAATCAAACAAGGAACAATGCTCAAGCAATATGATGCAAAACATGACATGCGATGCGAGATGTGATATGCAATGCATATGTATGCTCCGGAAGGAAAATGATGAACCGGGCATCAACTTGGCAAACCAAGTATGCCGCTGGAAAGATGGGATGATTTCGGTTGAAATCGATATAAAGATCACCGGAATCGGATGCACGGTTTGCAAATGACAAGCAAAACAAGAATGATGCAAATCTGCGTTTAACAGCCCGATGCTACTTAGCACGCAACACGAAACTATGCTACAGCACCCCAACATAAAAACAAAGCATATGACAACAAACTACAGGAGATGCTTAACAAAAGAGGAACACTGAGCTACGGCTAAATCACATCATAACATGTTCAAACAAGCATGGAGAAAGTGCTCAAAATATCAGGTTCACAGACTTAGTGAAAATACTAACATACCAGGAATTAACATCAGGAAGGCATGTTTAGAGCAAGCAAACAACATGCTACAGGAACTTATAATAGCAAAGCAAGGCATGACATGATTCTACTCAAAGCCTATTTCAATAGTCCCTTACTGACCATAAGCCAAAAAGGACTCTAAGAAAAGATGGCACCCATGTAAACATGGCAAGTTTTATTACAGATTTCAGACTTAGTGAAATATCAGGACATGTCAAAACAGATTCAACATGGCATGTTCGTGAGCTCGATGCACTCACTACAGAGCATCTCATGATAAACTAAGCATACACCCATCAAGAAGACATGGCATAGGAGCTATACATAGCGAGAACAACCTCATAGCATACACGGATCAACTACAACAACCTCGTGAAAATTGAATCTAATGCAAACAGTCTGCCAGGAAACAATTTCAAGCAACTTTAGAGCAAGATATGAACATGTTCCAGCAGGCTATAAATGCAACCAAGGGCATGAATGGATAGAGCATGACTTGTATATCAAAACATGTTTATAGAGCATCTCCAGATTATGCATAGAATGATTAGTGGAAGCATGTTAACATGGCATCAAATTATAACAGAATCTGCCAGGAAAACAACAACAGCAACTACCCTACTTTACAAGCTCAATGCACTCACTACAAGCATCACAAAAATACAAGGTCAACACCTCTGGAAAGATGGCATGGCCTAGTCCAACATTCATGTAGAGCTCATACTCATAGGATGCACACATAAATCATGGCAAAAATGACAAAAGAGCTCGAACTAATAAGATTCTGAAACTAACGATCTGAAGCCTACTTCCAACAGCATTTCGGGCATCAAGATGAGCTCAAATGCAAATGATGCAATGGAATGAAATGATGTACTCGTCGAGACGAACATTTTGACATATTATACGCGCAAAACGGAGCTACGGATGCGGAGATGTGATCGATGAACATGGGTCCGAATGCAAAATTTCAGGGACTTAGTCATCTTCGAAAAAAACATATGAGCGCAGATAGAATAATCGCCCGAGGCGGCAGTAGGCGGCGGAGAGATGGATGGAGCTGGGCTCACCATGGGCCAAGCCAGGACGGCGGGCGGCGGAGCAGGCAGGCAGGTTCATCTGGCCGGACGGGCTCACGGCTGCTGGCAGCCTCCTCGATCCCGACGGACGAGGCCATGGAGGCGGCGGCGGCGCGGTGAAGGCGGCGCGGGCGAGGGTCGGCACCGCGGCGAAGCGGAGGCGAGCACGGCGGCGAGCGGAGCGGGCGCCGCCGGCCATGATGGGCCGGCGGCGAAGCTCCGGCGAGAGCTTCGCCGGCCGGCGCAGATCAGCGATGGGGGCGCGCGCGAGGCCTTCGACGCGGCTCAGGCTCTGTGGCGGCGAGGCGGCGGCGACGGCGGGCGGGCTGACACGGCGGCAAGGCGTGCGCGCGGCAGCGAGGAGCTGTGCTGCCGGGCGGTGCAGGCGGCGGCGGCGCGAATGGCGGCGAAGCGGCAGGCGGCGGGCGAGGCGAAGCGCGCGGCGGCGCGCGCAAGGCGCCGGCGCGCGGTGCTGCTCGCGGGCTCGCTGGCGTGGATCTCCATGAGCACGCGGCGGCGGAGGACGGCGCGCGCGCCACGTGGCGTAACGCCGGTTGGAGGAGAGGCGGCGAGGTGACGTGGCGAGCTGCCATTGGTCGGAGATGATGTGTCCGGCGGACACGTCCGTATGAACGGACGTGTCCGTGGCGCGAGGAGAAGACGCTAGGGTTAGGCCGGATTTCGGGAGGCACACATATATAGGTAGAGGAGCTAGGAGAGTCCAAATGAGGAGCGGTTTTGCCACGCGATCGTGATCGAACGACCAAGAGCATGGAGGGAGTTTGGTGGGTTTTGGGCCACTTTGGAAGGGTGTTGGGCTGGAAACAAAGAGGGCTTCTGATTTACCGGTTAACCGTTGGAGTATAAACGAGCTCCAAATGGCACGAAACTTGACAGCGGTCTACGGTGTTATACCGAGGCCGCTGGCAAACCTCGGCCATTCCGAGAAAGTTTAATACCCGCATACGAAAAGAGGGAAGAAGGGAACACCGAGGACATAGGAGTGCCGGATTGCAAAAGCGACAACGGGAAAATGCTCGGATGCATGAGATGAACATGTATGCGAAATGAAATGCACATGATGACATGATGAAATGCATATGATGACATGGCAAAGAGCAACACGCAAGCAAATGACATGGCAACGACGGCGAATAACTGGCGGACACCTGGCGCATCGGATCCGGGGTGTCACAACACTCCACCACTACGAGAGGATCTCGTCCCGAGATCTAGGATGGCACCGGAGGGAAAACGGAAGAGGAAGAGAAGAGGTAAAACTAAGTTGCTTCTCTGACGAACGAGTGAAACCATGAACCTTGAGAGGTTGAGCAATTTAAAAGAAAGAGTACAACAGAGATGAACGAGATTACAAACAATCCCGTAGAAAAGAGAAACAAGGAGTACAACGAGAACTTGAAGGTTGCAAAGACATGAATCAAGAGTTTAACGATCGAAAAGAATATGACCACCTCGGTATAATGAGATAGCCAAGGAACAAGAATGACATAATTTGGACAGCACTCCGGTAGAAAAGAGAAGAAAACTTGATGAGATGAAAAGATATTGAGGAGATGATACAACCCTCCGGTTAAATGGATAAGCAAGAAAAGAAAACGACCTCGCAAACGAGGTGATGAGTGAAAAGGGCAACATCACAATGCCTCTGGGAGAAAGAATAGAAGATAGATCATTGGAATAACAGAATGGAGAAGAAAATGCCAAGCACCCTTCCAAGAAGGTTAGAATAGAGTTGTTGGAAGACCAACAACGAAAAGAATAAGCTTGTGGCGGGCTTATGAAAACATCTCAAAATTATGAGGTGAGCTTCTGCCAGCAATGGAAACAAATGATTGGATTGATATCAACAAGGAGACGAGAAACTTATTTCACCGGGAGGACAAATGAAGAACTTGGGTCATTTATAAGCACCATAAATAGCAACAATCCTTAGGGAAAGCTTTAGGTGAAATATAACCCAAGATAACTCCAATGAAGAGACTGATGAATTTAAAAAAAAAAACCTCATTGTTGACAACAATATGAATCATGAAACATGAAGGAAATTGTCAAGAGTGACATAACACCATCTGAAAAGACAAGGTAGAAAGAATTGCACTTTGGAATGCACGATAAGAAATGCTTGAGCTCCTCAAAACAAAACATGTGTTGAGCACCATGTTTATTTTGGGTATAGCTTGGCGGATCATAACTTCGAGAGAAATCTTGAAGAACAATTGAAGAATGACAGGAATCCTTGATGAACCACCATGTAGAGCCTCCATGAAGAACTCCGGTAATAAAAGGATGATAAAAGAAAGAGAAGTTGAAAACACAAGGTGAAGCCTTGCAATGATTTAGATGGAGCTTCGCGATGAGATAATGCGGAAAACTTGGAACTCCGGAAAAGAAGGATGAGCAATTGAAACCAAGAATTTATTCCTCCTGAACAAACTCCGAAGGAAAGGATTAATCACTTGGATGAAACAAGAACAAGAATTATGTTATGCTTATCCTTCACCAATTAAATTGATGACAATCAACGGATTTGGCATACTACTTATTCCCGTAGAAAGGATTAAAAGAGATATATTAAAACTTGAGAAGGTCTTCAACGAACCACCGGTAGGATTGGAACAACAAATGAATTGATATGATGAGCAAGGAAGAGAGATCTTGAAAGAACCACCGTGAGATTGAAAATGAAAGCAAAGGCACCATTCACCCGGAAGAATTGGAAAACGAATGAAGATACTTGAGGGGATTTAGATACATGAGAACGAAGAGATCATGAACTGATTAGAGGATATTTGAATGATGCACCGGTAGAATATGGAGAAGGAAAGTTCAAATCTGAGAATGAAGAATTATGACATGATGGCCTTCGGAGGAAAGAAATGGAAACAACTCATGAAATGCTCCGGATGGGTTTAAAGAATTCTCACAATCGAAAACAATTATGAGAGGATGGCATCGAACTTGAACTACGCATCTTTGGAAGAACGGGTAAGGATTTGAGAGGAACTCTTCTTCGGTCTTCAAAATCCGAGAATGACAACGAGAAACACCACCATGAATAATTGAGGCACACCGGAAGAATCAAAAGCGAAGAGGTTGAGCCAACTATGAAAAGAATTTGAAAGATCATGGAGAAAAGCATTTGACTGATGATAACTCATTCTTACGTCAAACTTGGAGAAGAATTTAGGATAGCTCTGGGAAAATAGAAGAGTCGTAAGATCACTCGAAAAGACACGTGGGTTAGGGCCCACTAAAAAGAACACCGTTGAAAAGATTTAAAAGAGATGTTGCACCGGTTGAATTAAATGGCTTGAATGAGATAACAATCTCGAGATAGCTTGAACGGATCAGAGTGGAAACACGAATCTTGAGATATCTTGAGCACTCCGGAATAACAAATAGCGAGAAGTAGAATGATAATGCGGTGCACCGGTATGAGAAGACATTGAAATGAGGAAAAGAATATGATGAATATCGAAAGCTTGAATAGCATCCACCGGAGAAGAAAAAAGAACGAAGAATGATGAACTAGTAGAACATCTTCTTGAGAACCACCGGGTAAGAACATTGACGGAAAAGAATGAAGAGACTTCACAAAAATAAAAGGATACTTGATTAAGAAATCTGAGACCTTGAAGAAAAAAGGGGTGGGTGGGCAGGAAAAACAAAGGCAACTTGGAATGAACGAAACAAACACCGTTGAGAAAACTTAGAATTTATCTTGCGGATGGGGAGAATGATGGGATCATCTCGAAGAGAAACGCACCGGTTGGAAAAGAGTTGACATGACAATCTCGATTGTCGAGAAGGATTAGTATTCACATCGAGTATGAGAACACCGTTTAGGAAAGGTATGGATTCAACATTTGACTTTGAAGCAACTCAATACCACAACTCAAAACAAAAACAAAGGACTGGCTTGCGAATAAGCGGAACAAACATATGATAGAGATTTCGTCCAGAAGTTTTCGTGGTGGGGCCTACACGGGCTCAATCGTGCAGCACCATCATGTACAAGGCAAGGCACATGACATCTGAAGCGTCCCAGTCGGCATAGCCAAGGACTCTTTAAGACACAACGAGACCATCAAAACCAACCGTGAATAGGCGGACCACTAGGCGTCGAACCCCAATTTCATATCATACATCCGTCGGAAAGATATCCTAAGAGCTACTTGAATTCCCACCTATGAAACTCCCAAACTTTCGGTTATGCAATCTGGTGTTGGGGATACAGGGAGCAATATATCTCACACAAACTAACAATCCCTACATCCAAATTGTATCCATCCGTCAACACATAACCAAGAAACCTTCGAAATCGTCTACCTCAACCTTGAAAAGCATCCGTTATACGAGTCATGGCAATACTCCGTACTCACCTCGATCTTTGGGTTAGCGGGTTATCTCACCAACAACGCATAAAAGAGATTTTCGATGTCGGCGCACTAAACTCGGTATTCGAGAATCGCAACGATAAAATTATGACGACAACACCTCGGAGCTCAACTCCCGGACACCGCCACAACCCCTAAATGTCGAGGCAACCAAGACAATGTTGTCATCATAAAACCATCGAACGATTCTAAGATACCCGCGTGATCCTAAAAAAAATTTTAGTGAAATTTGAGAAGAGAAGAGTCAAAACTCTCGTCAGATACCTCACCGAAGGTCAAGGACCGGGGAGTAAAAAGAATTCCTAAACTCTCCGATATATATAATCCTAAATGACTCAAAACATTTTTCTAGACACAACTCGCCACTAAAAGCGATCAAGCGGTGGGGCTCCTAAGGTCGGGAAGGCTCGATACCAACTTGTAACGCCGGACACACCCGCCGGTGGTCGTTACTCTGGCGGGATCTAGATCGCCCCACAGATCAATACTAGTCTTTTCTGCGCACTTTGTCCTCACTCATGCGCACCGGAGCAACTTCGGTCGGTCACCCATCTGAAACTACTCCAAGCTGAGCACGCTTAACTTTGGAGTTACGTCGAATGGGATCCGGAAAAGAAGGAATTCCTTATTGATATGAGTAGTCTATCATCCCTAATAAGCCGTGATATCACATACACCTGACTCGGAGGAACCGTCCTCGTCGGGCCACGAACGTTCCTCTTGGCACAACCGTCATGCATCCAGTCCGGTACATGTGCCATGCCGTGTGCCACGATGGGTCACAAACGTCATGAACAACATGACCGCGCACCTGTCCGCAGCCATCCGTGTAACCGCGAGGGTCGGCTCTGATACCAACTTGTAACGCCCTCGATGCGGCTATATCTCCCACGTGTCGAGGCACGACTTAGAGGCATAGCCGCATTGAAAGCAATGTCGCAAGTGAGGTAATCTTCACACAACCCAAGTAATACATAAGGGAAAAGATACATAGTTGGCTTACAATCGCCACTTCACACAATTACATGAATAAAGCATTACATCATCCAGATACAATCAAGGTCCGACTACGGAACCAAAATAAAAGAAGAACCCCAAATGCGACAAATGGCCCCGATCGACCCCAACTGGGCTCCACTACTGATCAACTAGAACGAAACAACACAATGAACAAGATCTTCATCAAGCTCCTCCTTGAGCTTGGTTGCGTCACCTGCTCGGCAACATAGGCACCTGCAAACTGGTTTTGGAAGTATCTGGTGAGTCACGAGGACTCAGCAATCTCACACCCGCGAGATCAAGACTATTTAAGCTTATGGGTAAGGTAAAGGCATGAGGTGGAGCTGCAGCAAGCGACTAGCATAAATGGAGGCTAACATACGCAAATGGGAGCGAGAAGAGAAAGGCAAAGCACGGTCGACAAAAGTATGATCAAGAAGTGATCCTATAGCAACCTGCGTCAAGCATAACTCCAACACCGTGTTCACTTCCCGGACTCCGCCGGAAAGAGACCATCACGGTAACACACACGGTTGATGTATTTTAATTAAGGTCAACTTCAGGTTTTCTACAACCGGACATTAACAAATTCCCATCTGCCACATAACATGCACGGCTCTCGAAAGTTTATACCTGCGGGGTGTCCCAACAGCCCATGACAAGCTCTCGCGATCATCGAAGGAATAAACCTTCACCCGAGACACTCCGATCAGGCTCGGTATCCCGGTACATCAAGACATTTCGACAATGGTAAAACAAGACCAGCAAAGCCGCCGGCGTGCCGACATCCCGATAGTAGCAGCACAGATCTCGTCTCGAGCCACGACCGGATGAGCTAAGCGTCAGTGTACCGACGTAACCCAAGTTGCCAAGGGATGGTCCCGACGGTGCTCTAGTTTGGACCAACGCTAGACAAGCAATCGCCCGGGGCTATAAAAGATGACCCTCGAGAGAGCGACTCCCAAGGGAAAAGTAGGTGGTGGTGAGGCAAATGGTAAAAGGCAATGTTGGGCCTTCTTTGGACAAGTTTTATTCAAAGCGAACTGCCGGGGGTCCCATAAATCACCCGACCGCGTAAGGGACGCAAAATCCGGGAACATAACACCGTATGACGGAAACTAGGGCGGCAAGAGTGGAACAAAACACCGCATAAGGCCGAGCCTTCCACCCTTTACCAAGTATATAGATGTATTAATAATATATAAGAGATATTGTGATATCCCAACAAGTAAACATGTCCCAACAAGGAACAACATCTCCATGTTCCAACAAGGAACAAACTTCATCTTCACCGCAACTAACAACGCTATAAGAGGGCCGAGCAAAGCGGTAACATAGCCAAACAACGGTTTGCTAGGAATGGTGTCAAAGGTTAGAGGTTTGACATGGCAATTTGGGAGGCTGACAAGCAAAAGGTAGGCATCGTAGCATTGGCATAGCAAAAGAGCGAGCAAACTAGCATAGCAAAGATAGAAGTGATTTCGAGGGTATGATCATCTTGCTGCAAGGTTCTCGAGTTGTCGAAGACTTGATCCTCGTAGCGTTCTCAACAGGTTCCTCGCTCACGTACTCGTCTCCGGCTCTACCCAAAGCAAGAACACAAGCAACGGAACCACAATCAAACAAGGAACAATGCTCAAGCAATATGATGCAAAACATGACATGCGATGCGAGATGTGATATGCAATGCATATGTATGCTCCGGAAGGAAAATGATGAACCGGGCATCAACTTGGCAAACCAAGTATGCCGCTGGAAAGATGGGATGATTTCGGTTGAAATCGATATAAAGATCACCGGAATCGGATGCACGGTTTGCAAATGACAAGCAAAACAAGAATGATGCAAATCTGCGTTTAACAGCCCGATGCTACTTAGCACGCAACACGAAACTATGCTACAGCACCCCAACATAAAAACAAAGCATATGACAACAAACTACAGGAGATGCTTAACAAAAGAGGAACACTGAGCTACGGCTAAATCACATCATAACATGTTCAAACAAGCATGGAGAAAGTGCTCAAAATATCAGGTTCACAGACTTAGTGAAAATACTAACATACCAGGAATTAACATCAGGAAGGCATGTTTAGAGCAAGCAAACAACATGCTACAGGAACTTATAATAGCAAAGCAAGGCATGACATGATTCTACTCAAAGCCTATTTCAATAGTCCCTTACTGACCATAAGCCAAAAAGGACTCTAAGAAAAGATGGCACCCATGTAAACATGGCAAGTTTTATTACAGATTTCAGACTTAGTGAAATATCAGGACATGTCCAAAACAGATTCAACATGGCATGTTCGTGAGCTCGATGCACTCACTACAGAGCATCTCATGATAAACTAAGCATACACCCATCAAGAAGACATGGCATAGGAGCTATACATAGCGAGAACAACCTCATAGCATACACGGATCAACTACAACAACCTCGTGAAAATTGAATCTAATGCAAACAGTCTGCCAGGAAACAATTTCAAGCAACTTTAGAGCAAGATATGAACATGTTCCAGCAGGCTATAAATGCAACCAAGGGCATGAATGGATAGAGCATGACTTGTATATCAAAACATGTTTATAGAGCATCTCCAGATTATGCATAGAATGATTAGTGGAAGCATGTTAACATGGCATCAAATTATAACAGAATCTGCCAGGAAAACAACAACAGCAACTACCCTACTTTACAAGCTCAATGCACTCACTACAAGCATCACAAAAATACAAGGTCAACACCTCTGGAAAGATGGCATGGCCTAGTCCAACATTCATGTAGAGCTCATACTCATAGGATGCACACATAAATCATGGCAAAAATGACAAAAGAGCTCGAACTAATAAGATTCTGAAACTAACGATCTGAAGCCTACTTCCAACAGCATTTCGGGCATCAAGATGAGCTCAAATGCAAATGATGCAATGGAATGAAATGATGTACTCGTCGAGACGAACATTTTGACATATTATACGCGCAAAACGGAGCTACGGATGCGGAGATGTGATGCGATGAACATGGGTCCAGAATGCAAAATTTCAGGGACTTAGTCATCTTCTGGAAAAAAACATATGAGCGCAGTATAGAATAATACGCCCAGGGCGACGGGTAGGCGGCGGGAGAGATGGATGGAGCTGGGCTCACCATGGGCCAAGCCCAGGACGGCGGGCGGCGGAGCAGGCCGGCTGGTTCACTGGGCCGGACGCGGGGCCTGGCGGAGGCTGCAGCCTCCTCGATCCCGTCGGACGAGGCCATGGAGCGCGGCGGCGGCGGTGAAGGCGGCGCGGCGAGGGTCGGCACCGGCGGCGAAGCGGAGGCGAGCACGGGCGGCGGCGGAGCAGGCGCGGGCGCCGGCCATGTCCGGACGGCGGCAGAGTTCGGCGGAGCTCGCCCGGCCGCAGATCAGCGATAGGGAGCGCGGCGGAGCGCCGGGCGACGAGGCGGCTCAGGCTTGCCTGCGAGGCGGCGGGCGACGGCGAGGCGGGCTGACACGGCGGGCAAGGCGGCGGCGCTGGCGGCGAGGCGAGAGCGCCGCGCGGCGGCAGTATGGCGGCGGCGGCGCGGAACTCCGGCGGGCGAAATGCGGCCGGCGGGCGAGGGCGAAGCGCGAGCGGCGTCGGCCGCAAGGCGCGCGCGCGGCAGCGGGCGCTGGCTCGCAAGGGTTCTGATCTCCTTCCGCGGTCAGCGGCGGCGGAGGACGGCGGCGCGCCACGTGGCGAACGCCGGTTGGAGGAGAGGGGCGGCGGGGTGACGTGGCAGGCTGCCATTGGTCGGAGTGATGTGTCCGGCGGACACGTCCGGCGCGGACGGACGTGTCCGGCGGCGCGAGGAGGAAGACGCTAGGGTTAGACCGGGATTTCGGGGGAGGCACACATATATATAGGTAGAGGGAGCTAGGAGAGTCCAAATGAGGAGCGGTTTTCGGCCACGCGATCGTGATCGAACGACCAAGAGCATGGAGGGGAGTTTGGTGGGTTTTGGGCCACTTTGGAAGGGGTGTTGGGCTGGAAACAAAAGAGGGCTTTACGGTTACCCGGTTAACCGTTGGAGTACCAAACGAGCTCCAAATGGCACGAAACTTGACAGGCGGTCTACCGGTGTTATACCGAGGCCGCTTGGCAAACCTCGGGCCATTCCGAGAAAGTTTAATACCCGCACACGAAAAGAGGGAAGAAGGGAACACCGGAGGACATAGGAGTGCCGGATTGCAAAACGGACAACGGGGAAAATGCTCGGATGCATGAGATGAACATGTATGCGAAATGAAATGCACATGATGACATGATGAAATGCATATGATGACATGGCAAAGAGCAACACGCAAGCAAATGACATGGCAACGACGGCGAATAACTGGCGGACACCTGGCGCATCGGATCCGGGGTGTCACATGTCACATGTTATTGATGATGCCACTTTTGCTATGCATGATGAAACTACTTCTGTGCGTGATACTACTTTGCCATTAGGTGAATATCTAGATGAACAACTTGCTAGAGTTAGGGGGAATGAAAATATTGAAGAACCTATTATTGATGATACTGATGATGATGGTTCCCCCAATGATTATGTATTACCTATTGTTCCTAAGGGTTATGTTATGAATGCAAAAGCTGCTATGGAAATTCTTGCTTGCAATGATAGAAATGATCTTAAGAAATTATTAGCTAAATGGAAGCAGCAGTCTCCTAATGCTAGAATGAAACCCGATCCTGCTTTTGCTACCTCACCTATCTGTGTTACTAATAAGGATTATGAATTCTCTGTTGATCCTGATGTTATTACTTTAGTTGAATCTGATCCTTTTTATGGCCTTGAATCTGAAACTGTTGTGGCATATCTTACCAAGTTGAATGATATAGCCACCCTGTTTACTAATGATGAGAAGTCTCGCTATTTATATATCCTTAAGATATTTCCGTTCTCATTAAAGGGTGATGCTAAGACTTGGTATAATTATCTTGCTCCTGGTTGTGTGCGTAGTCTGCCGGATATGATTTATTACTTCTTTGCTAAATATTTCCCTGCTCATAAGAAACAAGCTGCTTTGCGGGAAATATATAATTTTGTGCAAATCAAAGAAGAGAGTCTCCCACAAGCTTGGGGAGGCTTCTCCGATTATAATGCTTTGCTGATCATCCTCTTAAGAAAAATGAAATACTTGATATCTTTTATAATGGACTAACCGATGCTTCCAAGGACTACTTGGATAGTTGTCTTTGGTTGTGTTTTCGGGAAAGAAACGATCGTGAAGCTGAAATATTATTGAATAATATGTTGACTAATGAAAATGATTGGACTCTTCCTGAGCCAATTCCCGAAGTAATTCCTGAACCAATTGAGCCAACTCCTTAGCCTATTCCTAAATCCACTCCGAAGAAGAGAGGTGTTTTATTTCTCAGTCCTGAAGATATGCAAGAGCAAAGAAATCAATGAAAGAAAAAGGTATTAAAGCTGAAGATGTTAAGAATTTACCTCCTATTGAAGAAATACATGGTCTGAATATACCGCGTGAAGAACCATATTGTCTTGATAACCCGACACAGGTAGTAAAGGTAAATTCTCTCTACAGATATGATAAAGTTGAAATACCCTCTACTAAATTTCATAGCCCATGATTAGATGAATTTGATGACTTTATGGCTAGACAAGAAATTTTTAATGCTTATGTTGGTAGACAGTTAAAGAATAATGCTTTCAAATTAGGACGCGTAGGTGATAATCTGGCTAGAGTTAAAGATGAACTTCACCGCGTTAGCAAATATGCTTCTATGGTTGCCACTCAAGCTGAGCAAGTACTTAAAGCTAAAAATGATTGGCTTGATGAATTAAATAATAAAAATGACTTTGCCGTTACAGTGGCTACTAGAACAGGTAGAATGACTCGGGAACCTTTATATCCTGAAGGCCACCCTAAGAGAATCGAGCAAGATTCTTCACCTAGTTCTTCTAAAAAGAAGAAGAGGAAAAACAATAGAACTTTGCATGCTTCTAGTGAACCTACTGTAGACACACCTAAGAATCCCAATGATATTTCTATTGCTGATGCTGAAACACAATCAAGTGATGAACATAAACCTAGTGATAATGTTAGTGATAATGTTCACGTTGATGCTCAACCTAGCAAAAACAATGATGTAGAGATTGAACCTGCTATTGATCACGATAACCGACAATCAAAGAATCAACGTTATGATAAGAGAGATTTTGTTGCTAGGAAGCACGGTAAAGAAAGAGAACCATGGGTTCAGAAACCCATGCCCTTTCCTCCTAAACCATCCAAGTCAAAGGATGATGAGGATTTTGAGTGCTTTGCTAAAATGATTAGACCTATTTTCTTACGTATGCGCTTAACTGATATGCTTAAAGTAAATCCTTATGCTAAGTATATGAAGGATATCATCACAAATAAAAGGAAGATACCGGAAGCTGAAATTTCCACCATGCTTGCTAATTACACTTTTAAGGGTGGAATACCAAAGAAACTTGGAGATCCGGGTGTACCAACTATACCATGCTCTATTAAAAGAAATTATGTTAGAACTGCTTTATGTGATCTTGGATATGGTGTTAGTGTTATGCCTCTCTCTTTATATCGTAGACTTTAATTGAATAAGTTGACACCTACTAAAATATCTTTCAAATGGCCGATAAATCAACTACTATACCTGTCAGTATTTGTGAGGATGTGCCTGTTGTGGTTGCAAATGTCACTGTCTTAACGGACTTTGTTATTCTTGATATTCCTGAGGACGATAGTATGTCTATTATCCTTGGTAGAGCTTTTCTTAATACTGTAGGGGCTGTTATTGATTGCAACAAAGGCAATGTCAGTTTTCATGTTAATGGTAATGAGCATACGGTACACTTTCCGAGGAAACAATCTCAAGTTCATAGCATCAATTCTATTGAAAAAGCTCCAACTATTATTATTGGAGGTTTTGAATTTCCTCTCCCTACTATCAAGAAAAAGTATGATATTCTTATTGTTGGGGATTTTCATATCCCCGTTGAGGTAACTTAGTGTTATTCGAAATTTCTCCACTTCCGTGTTATTCGGAATGAGTTTGTTAACAAGACTTGATCAACCTTGTTAGTAGGTTCATTTTGATGATCATGAGATGGATGAAACTAGAAGGCACAACCTTCTGTACACTCTTTTTACTTTCTATTATTCAGAATAAATAAAGAAAAAAATAGTATTATCCGTCTGTTTTCTGAATTATCCGTGCATTAAAAAAATAGTCCGAAAATAAAAGTGCTCCAAATGCCCTTCAAATTTAGTATGATTTTTTCTAGAATATTTGAGGATTTTAGGCACTGAAAGCACTGCGGGAGGGGCAAGCACCAGGCCAAGAGAGAGGAGGGCGTGCTCCCCCTGTAGGGCGCGCCCCCTGTCTCGTGGGCCCCTGGTGGCTCCTCTCCACTTATGCCAGCACCCACACACTTTGTTTTCAACCCAAAAAAATCCCCATCCAGCTCAAGCCCGAGTTCTTGCTTGTTTTGCTGCGATTTTCGATCTCTTATCTCAAAGCTCCATTCGCAAAACTGCTTTGCGAGATTGTTGCTTGGTATGTGACTCCTCCATTGGTCCAATTAGTTTTTGTTCTAGTGCTTTATTCATTGCAAATTTTTGCTGCATAGGTCACCATGTTCTTCAGCTTGCATGTTAAATTTTTCAGGTCCCAAGCAATTCCAATGCATGATATAGGCTCTAGGCACTTGTAGGAGTAGTTGCTATCAATCTTGTTTAGTTTTATTCACTTCTATTTTGGAGTTACTAAAATTTCAGAAATTTTCAGAAAAAGAAATAAGCTTAGAAGAATGTACCAAGGTGGTTCCTCGGCAAAGAAAGTTCCAAGAATTGCTATATGTGAGCATGATATTAAATTGCCGAGGGACGCAAATGTACGGGCTTGTCAGTGGCCATCCGATGATTTTATGGTCAAAGCAGGTTTCAAGGTGGAATTTGACGCATATGTGCGTAATGCCGAGCTGCAGGACTTCTTACAAGATAAGTGTCCTCAATATTATTAATTGACTGATTCCTTTGTGCGGAGGTTCGAATATATTTCTGCGCGTAATTCTCCTAGTGTTATGTTTGATATTTATGATACATCTTATACCATGGATTCAGAGGATTTCACAACTGCTTGCAAACTCCTGCTGTCGGTGTCAAAACTGGCGGATCTTGGGTAGGGGGTCCCGAACTGTGCGTCTAGGCGGATGGTAACAGGAGACAAGGGACATGATGTTTTTACCCAGGTTTGGGCCCTCTCGATGGAGCTAAAACCCTACTCCTGCTTGATTGATATTGATGATATGGGTAGTACAAGAGTGGATCTACCACGAGATCAAGGAGGCTAAACCTAGAAGCTAGCCTATGGTATGATGGTTGTTATTGTTGTGTCCTTACGGACTAAAACCCTCTGGTTTATATAGACACCGGAGAGGGCTAGGGTTACACAGAGTCGGTTACAATGGTAGGAGATCTACATATCCGTATTGCCAAGCTTGCCTTCCACGCCAAGGAAAGTCCTATCCGGACACGGGACAAAGTCTTCAATCTTGTATCTTCATAGTCTTGGAGTCCAGCCGATGATGATAGTTCGGCTATCCGGACAGCCCCCATCCAGACTCCTCTCAGAGCCCCCAACCAGGCTTCAATGACGACGAGTCCGGCGCGCATATTGTCTTCCGCATTGCAAGGCGGGTTCCTCCTCCGAATAATTCATAGAAGATTGTGAACACCAGGATAGTGTCCGGCTCTGTAAAAATAAATTCCACATACCACCGTAGAGAGAATAATATTTACACAAGTTCAATCTGCTGACGTATTTTGTGGCGTGACGTCACACCACAACCAAGCCTTTACTTGAATCGTTTTTATTATACCACCTCAACGCGTTTAGCGAAGCGGTTTCCTTGGCACGTCTTGTCGAAGCAGAGATCGTGTTCCCCTTATTCCGGTATCCTCATCAATACGGACGTGGGTAACCCAACCGCGCCCGTTGCCATGCCCCCTCCATCGAAGGCGAGTTCCAAACAGTCACGGGGACGGCTCTTGGTATTCTACCTCTTTATAATGAGACCAAGGCTCGTTCCTTTTCTTCAATCCTCAATCGAATCCGCCCCTCGCCCTGAGTTCCAACACTCAGGGCTCCAGATTCGAGCGCTTCGGACCTTCGACAATGTCCGGCTCGACCTCTGAGGCGGTGGATGCCCTCCTCCATCACGGAAGAGGACGTGCTAAAGCCGAGAGAAGCTGTACTTAACCTCGAGATTTCGCATAGGTTGCCTGCCCAAGGGCAAGTCATTCCTACTCCCGAGCAGACGAGAGCGTCGTGTTCGTGTCTCACCTCCGTCGGGGTTTAGGCTTCCCGATGGATCCCTTCGTGAGGGGGCTCATGTTTTACTATGGGCTGGAATTCGATGACCTGGCTCTGGAGTCCATCCTCCATATCTCATCATTTATTGTCGTCTGCGAAGCCTTCCTCCGCACTACCCCTCACTTCGGTTTGTGGCTGAAAACCTTCAACGTGGAGCCGAACATGATTGAGGGGCGTCAGGCAGAGTGCGGCGGGGCGGTTATAAGCAAGAGGGTCGATGCTCCACGGCCCGAGGGCTCTTTTCAGGAGGAGCTCGGTTTGTGGCAACAGGAGTGGTTCTATATAACCGCTCCCAGGGGCAGCAGGTAGAGGCCGCCGCCCATCTTTCGCTTGGGCCCTCCACAACAGCTGACATCATGGGTCAACAAAGGGCTTGACTGGGGGCCGTCCAAGGACGTACCCCTATTGCAGGGCCGGATTCGAGACCTCCAAGAGAGGGAGATCAATCTAGTCGTAGTGACGCAGGTTATACTGATTCGGCGTCTTCTGCCTTGCAAACGTCGCCCCCTCCGCCTGTGGGAATTCAATCCGGAGGGACCACGAGCTCTCTAACACTTCATGGGTACGACACCCGTGGAGATGTACAAACTATTCTTCGGATCACAAGAGATGTGTCCGGACTTGACCGAGGACGCCGGCCTAAGCTGCAATCACCCGGATACTCAAGTAAGTAACCCTGTGTCCGGACATATCATCAATTTGTTTATCATGGATTTGCCTTTTAACCAGCTATCCCTTGGACAGGAGTGGATAGCGCAAGCAAAACTGATACGGTGTCCGGCCCCCCTCCCGGAGACCATGCCGGATCCGGTGTTATTCAAGATGCTGGAGGTTGCGCCTTCAGATGAGGGCAAAGGGGAAAACAGGAAAATTACCGCCTCTACTAAGGAGGCTCTTAAGAAAGGGGGGATCGAGAATCCCTCCTTCCAGGGGGAGAAGAGGACCGCTTCCAAAGATCCGAAGGTCAAGGCCTCAAAGCGGGGGAAGAAATATTCACCAGGGGGTCCTGCGCCAGGAGAAACCCCGGCCGCACCATCTCCCCAAGGGAATCAGCCCTCCAGCGAGACGTGAGTAGAAAAAGGGGAGTTTTGTAATGAGGGACATCCCTATCTTTATTTCTGAGGATAACCGAAGTTTTTTACCTTGCAGTTCGGATCTCCGCCCTTCTCAGCTGAGCTCATCTTCGGGGGACCTTCGTCCAGAGATGATGGAGAGCGAGACGCCTCCATCTGCCGCGCTGTCAGGCGGGGCGGACGACCCTGAGGTGTCGTCGCGGAGGGTCTCCTCGAGTCCGGCAGGGCCAGAGAGTGCGGCACCCACTGGTGTGCGGCCGGGGGAGCTGAAGGATTTACTCGAGAGGGCATCTATCTCAGAGGATCACCGTACATTAATGAGTACGGTGATTGAGAGGATTTCATCCGCTGAGAGCGGGTTGCATGAGGCCGTCAGAAGTTTACTGACGGGGTTTGAGGTACGTAAAAATGACGTACCTTTTGACAGTTTTGCACATAGAGTGCGCCCTGTATAGATAGTAGCCCCTGAGACTCGGTACGTTGTCAGAAGTGACAGCGAGCAGAGGATCATAATCTCAGTTTTAATATGTCGCCATTCCTATTCAGGGGGCGGAGTGTTCGGTGGCCAGGCGGACTGATAGAGTTGCCGAATTGAAGCGGCAGCTGGACGTTGCGGATGCGGACATCGCACTGGTCAATAGGCTACTTGACGAGTCACAAGGTGGGTGGTTTCTCCGCGGTCACCTGGTAAGGGAGCTGATGCCCACGCCTTACAACATGTATGCTTGATGCAGGTGGCGCCGCTGCTGTGGAAAAGCTTCGGGCAGAGCTTGCTCGAGCCAAGGAGCAAGCTAGAAAAAGTGATGCGGCTGCCTCGAAGGCAGCTGAGGAGCTACAAGCCGAAAAGGCTGCTCACTGCCGAAACAGGGAGGAGATGGCCGGAATGGCCGTGAAACTAAAAGATGCTACCGACCACTATGAGGTTCTTGAAAGAGAATGCCAAGCGGAGCAAGAGGGCCTGAAGAAGGCCACCGCCAAAGCCAAGGATGCCCGTTCTACAATGAGAGCTATAAAGGAGGAGCTGCATCAGGCCGGAGACATTGCGGCTGGAAAGCCCTTTCTGCTGCGCAGGAAGTTCACGGATTAGAAGTATGCCCAATTGGGCCAGCTGTGGGGTGCGAAGGATCCTTATCTGGATTTGGCGGCGAGTGCGGCGGACGCAGTCCTGCACTTCCGAAGCCAAAAGGATCACGAAATGGAAGAGCTTTTTTGGTCTCAATTCCACAGTCCGGAGCGTCCACTTCCGTTGACCGATTGGTTGGCTGAGTGGGCTGAGCTGAATAGATTGTCCGGATTTGCCATGACGGATGTGGTGGCTCATCTGTGGCCGGATAGGCCCAAGCCGAAGAGGTATTTTGGCTTATTACATCAATTCCTTGGGGCGGTGCCGCATATCAAGGCGATGAAGCGGTTGGCATGCATAGAGGGTGCATGGATGGCTCTCGCCCGTGTTAAGACATACTGAGCGGAGATGGATGCCACCGATGTTGCATCCCGGGGTTCGGACAAAAGCCGGTTACCCGTCGAGCACTATTTTGGGGAAGTCCTGCAGGGCGCTCGTTTAATAGAGTCGCAGTGCTCGAAAAATGTTATATTCAAATGATATGTATGATTTGTGAAACCATATTTATAATGTAACGACTTTTTATACTTGTGCGTTCAAGTATTGAAATATCTCTTGTGCGGCCGTTAATGTATATGTGTATATAACCTGAAAGATGGCGGTCTTCGGCTTAAGCCCCCACGCACATGGTGCGGGGGTGTTTGCAAAAGGGCGCATTTTCACACTTAATCCAACGTCTTGGTCCTGTAAAGGAGGTGGTAGCGTAGTAAACTAGGCAACCGGACTATAATGCTTTCTCACGTTCACTTAGCCATAGGAGTTCGAAGGTGGGGCTACGATATAGCCCCTAGGGGCACCGCGCTCTCCGAATTCGAGGCGCGTATGTGCCTGACCGGGAAACGGTCCTTCGTCAAAGCGGAGGAATTCTAGACATTCCATTAGTCGATCGAGTGGTTGACCAGTCTCTCGCTATATCATGATAGTCAGTTATCGGCTTTCTCTACTGAGGTGCTCGCCAGGCCGAACCGGGGCACAATCGCAGTAGTTCTCCTGGTGCCGCGTTAGCCGATGATACGGAACGTAAGGCAGCAAAACACAGGAGCCGGGCCAACCCAACATTTGACCAAAGACATGATTCGGAGTTGATGCATATAAGGCCTAACTCGAGACGCCGAACACTCCCTGAGGTATTCGGTCTTTATGAAAACGGGCAGAACGATGCCCTAAGCCCCTAGTGTCGGGGTACGCGCGAAATCTTCTGATGCGGCCGATGCCAAAACGCCAGCCTCCTCCCCGGTAATGATAAGAAACTGAGGGATGTGTATCAACAAGAGACAGTAAAAAAGGTTTACGTAGGATCTTAATCTGAAAAGAATCCTTGCAACGGGTCCCTGCTGCACGTCTGCGCCTGTGTCTCCGTTGTGCCGTATCCTGGACGGGCATACCACGTGGTTCATCTGTAATAGAGAAGAACTTAGTATGGAAAAAATATTGTGCGAAAAATGTATTTAAAACAGAGTATGATTTTAGAAAGTGAATAAAATTGAGCTTTATTGGCTCTCATTCTTCATTCGTGCAGCCCCTTGTAAAGGGGTATGTGGCTGGGAAGCCCCTTGTTTGTTTATGCCGGACTCGCCTAGCCGTGTCCGGGGTCTAAATGACCTGTTTTAGGGGCTTCGATCAGCCCGGCCGGATTAGTTTGTGGCTGTCAAGGCAGTCTCACGTTTTTCAGTGGTCGAGGAACACTCTAAGTTGCCCTTTAATGAGATGATGCCGCGTGGACCGGGCATTTTAAGTGTAAGAGACGCGTAATGCGGTATTGCGTTAAAGCGGGCGAAAGCTTCGCGTCCCAATAGTGCTTGATGGCTACTTTTAAATGGGGCGATATGGAAGATTAGCTTTTCGCGACGGAAGTTGTCGGATGAACCAAACACAACCTCTAGTAGTGTAGAGCCTGTACAATTGGCATAAATGCCTGGCGTCACTCCTTTGAAGGAAGTGCGGCTATGGCGAATTTTGGTAGGGTCTATCCCCATTCTGCGGTTGGTGTCCTGGTATAGTAGGTTTATATCACTGCCGCCGTCCATTAGGACTTGTGTAAATTGTAGTTCGTCGATTATGGGATTCAATATCAAAGCAGTCCATCCTGCGTTTCGAATACTTCTGGAGTAATCCTGATGGTCGAAAGTACTTGGTTTTGACATCCAATGTCGGGACTCCGCTGGGGTGGACCATGCAGCGCGTGCTTTAGCAGGTGCCGCACTATTTTTCCTTGTTATCACATGAAGTGAGTTCACTGTTTTGACTTCTAGTGGGAAAGTCTTCTGCTTTCCGGCGTGCTCCTTGTGGGGTTCGTCGTCTTCGCTCGGTGTGTCGCGCCCCTTGTGTTCGGCGTTAAGCCGGCCGGACTGCTTGAAGACCCAACAATCTCTGTGGGTATGGTTTGCAGGCTTCCCGGGGGTACTGTGGATTTGACATATCCTATCCAAGATTTTGTTTAGGTTGGATAGCTCGTTACTGTTATCCTTAAGAGGCAGTATTTTGTTATTCGGCCGAGAGCTTTTGAACCCGACGTTGACCGCCGTGCTATTTGGGCCATTTTCCTTATTCCGGCGCTGATCTTTTCTGCGTCGTGATTCCATTTTTCCATCCCTGACTTCGGATGTACTCGGGTCGCTGGTGCTGCATCTTGCCAGCCAGCTATCTTCCCCCGCGCAAAAGCGGGTCATGAGGCTTGTTAACGCGGCCATTGTTCTTGGTTTTTCCTGGCCGAGGTCTCTGGCGTGCCATTCGTCTCGGATGTTATGTTTAAAGGCTGCTAAGGCTTCGGCATTCGGACAGTCGACTATTTTGTTCTTTTTGGTGAGGAACCTGTTCCAGAATTTGCGTGCTGACTCTCAGGGCTGTTGAGTTATGTGACTTAAATCGTCTGCATCTGGAGGGCGGACATAAGTCCCCTGAAAATTTGCTCGAAACGCATCCTCGAGCTCTTCCCAACTTCCACTGGTATTTTCTGGGAGGCTTTTGAGCCAATGCCGAGCTGGCCCTTTGAGCTTGAGGGGTAGGTATTTTATGGCATGGAGATCGTCTCCTCTAGTCATATTTATGTGTAGGATATAATCCTCAATCCAGACTCCGGGGTCTGTTGTTCCGTCATATGCCTCTATGTTTACGGGTTTGAATCCCACTGGAAATTCATGATCCAGTACCTCATCGGTGAAACATAGTGGGTGTGCGGCGCCCCTGTATTTGGGTGTGCCGTTATCTTCGAATGCTCGGCGTGTTGTGTTGCTTCCTAGAGCCTTTTTTGGCCCATAGATGGACCTGACCGGGCCATCTTTTCTGCGAGGATCCTTATGTGGATCGTGTGCCGGCTTGTGTGCGGCGCCGCTTGCCGCTCTTAGCCTGTCATCTGGTCTTCTATCCGGCTAGGCGGCCCCTTTGTTTTTTGACTGTGGGGGCTCTACGGCCTCCTCGTCAAATTCGGGCAACAATTTGCGCTTCGGGTAGCTCTTTGCTTGGTGACTATCGCCGTATTTATCTGCGGTCTTGAGTACTTTGCTCCATCTCATTCTGAGTACGTCTTCCGCTGTTTTGAGCTTTCGCTTCTGCTTCTTCAAACTTCTTGCAGTGGCGACGAGCCTTTTGTGAAGGTTCTTATGCTCCGGTGATGTGTCCGGCGTGAGGCCATCTGGACTGTTGTTTTCGCTGGGGATGGGTTGCTCGTCCAATTCATCCTGTTCAGATGGTTGCTTGGTGGCATGTTCGATGTCCACTAGTTCGCCCTGCTCTACGGCTAGGTCAGTATGGGTGCTGTTGTTATCGAGGCGGGACTTTGGGCAGCGCTTGTGTCGCCGTTTTGGTTGTTTTTCGGGGGAATTATCCTTCGCCACGTCCTGTTGTTCCTCGTTATCGCTTCCTTTTGGTGTATCCACCATGTATACGTCGTGAGTTGAGGTGGCTTTCCAGTGCCCAGTAGGCGCTGGTTCTTGGTCGTCTCCGGCATCGCTGCTCATACCGCCGATGTCTTGGAGTCGAAGTCTGGCCTGTCGGTTAGATCGTCGACAGTGGCTACTAAGTGGGTGGTGGGTGGGCTCTGAATTTCTTCGTCGTCTGCGTCCCAACCGTCCTGACCGCAGTCCGGCCAGGGCTCTCCTGATAATGAGAGATATTTTAGCGAATTTAGGATGTCGCCAAAAGGTGAGTGTTGAAAAATGTCTGCAGCGGTGAACTCCATGATCGGCGCCCAATCGGATTCGATTGGAGGGGGCGCGGGAGGTTCGGAGTCCGGCACCATGGAGTCACGAGCCTCACAAGGGACAAGGTCAGTATTCGACTCCATCGCCTTAGAGGTTGCAGCCCCCGAGGCGGTGTCTAGCCACCCATCCTCGATATGCGCAGTCGGCTCCGAATTGGGGATCGGAGCGGACTCATGTGCGGCCTCCAGGATACTATCCGGCAGCAGAGCTAAATCATGCCCATCGTGACGGTGCGGCGCGCTCGGTTGTGGCTCGAATCCATCGAAGATCAAGTCTCCGCGGATGTCAGCCGTGAAGTTTAGACTTCCAAATCTGAACTGACGGCCAGGGGCGTAGCTTTCGATCTGCTCCAGATGGCTGCTTAATTGCCCGCAGCAAAGCCGCCGAATACGAAGATCTGTCTGGGGAGAAAAGTCTCACCCTGGACTGCGTCGTTGTTGTTGATGATCGAAGGAGCCATCATTCCTATTGGTGACGACACAGAGGAACTCTCAATGAAAGCACCAATGTCGATGTCAAAACCGGCGGATCTCGGGTAGGGGGTCCCGGACTGTGCGTCTAGGTGGATGGTAACAGGATACAAGGGACACGATGTTTTTACCCAGGTTCGGGCCCTCTCGATGGAGGTAAAACCCTACTCTTGCTTGATTGATATTGATGATATGGGTAGTACAAGAGTGGATCTACCACGAGATCAAGGAGGCTAAACCCTAGAAGCTAGCCTATGGTATGATGGTTGTTATTGTTGTGTCCTACGGACTAAAACCCTCCAGTTTATATAGACACCGGAGAGGGCTAGGGTTACACAGAGTCGGTTACAATGGTAGGAGATCTACATATCCGTATTGCCAAGCTTGCCTTCCACGCCAAGGAAAGTCCCATCCGGGCACGTGACGAAGTCTTCAATCTTGTATCTTCATAGTCTTGGAGTCCGGCCGATGATCATAGTTCGGCTATCCGGACACCCCCAGTTTAGGACTCCCTCACCCGCAGTGGGGTAATATTAATGATCCTCCCAAATCTGAATTTAGAGATTTTCTTGCTAGTATTACTATGGGAGAATCTAGGGACGTAGCACAAGCTACCATACGGAGCATTCATTTTCCTGCTATACATTACTTTTCTCTCTTTATTGGTAGATGCATTAACGGTAAGGACGAGGTAGGTCACATTTGTGCCCCTGATCTTTGTGTCCTCAAGAGTGATGTGTCAGGTTATAAAGGTTATAACTTGGGGGCAATAGTTGCACGTGGGTTGCAGAATAATAGTAGAAGGGGAGATTTCTTTGGAGGAATTTATGAAACCCGTGTGCTAATTTTCTTAATATAGCTCCACGAGAGGGGGATATGATTGTACCTCCTGTTTATTTGGATAAAGAAGCTATGTTTGATCATCATTTTCTTGAGAGGAATGAACAATTCCTCCATTATCGACTAACCTATGATAGACGCAATGTCGTCCCTGTTAATCTTCCTGCTCCCTACCTTTTTGATTATCAGGCAAAAGGAAGATATGTTGTCACCAGGGAAGAAGCAACTGAATATGAGAGGGGAATGGAGGCAGCTCGCCAACATGCTGCTGCTCAGGAAGCAGTCGCCTCTGCATCTCAGTACTACCCCAGTTTCACTTATGGATATCAGCCAGACGGTCATTGGTATTAAACCAACTTAGGCCAAAAGCCTAAGCTTGGGGGAGTACGTATTTCTCACCAACTTTACATTCATGTTCACACACTAGTCGTCGGTGCTCATACTCTTTCATTGTATTATCCATGCTAGTTTAAATTTCTTTTTCTAGTTTTCTTATTGTGTGTTTGATAAACCTTAAGAAAAACCAAAAAAAATTAGTTAGTTTAATTTCCATGCTTGTAGTAGAATTAAAATGAAAACCCAAAAAGATTTCTCCTTCTTCTTTTACTTGTTGGGAGCTTTCCCGTGTAAATAGTTTTATTTTCTTTTCTTTCTTTTGGGGGTCAAGAAGACCATATTGAAAATGCTTAGTGGCTCTTATATGCATGATTGTTTATTTAATTTAGAGCCCATATTACTTGTCTTCTTCTTGAGTTGAATGCTTGCAGATTCTAGCTTAGTCCAATGCACATGCACTCTTATTATTATACACATCGTTCGGTCGTGCAAGTGAAAGGCAATAATGACGATATATGATGGACGTATTGGGATGAGAAAAGCTAGTATGAACTTGACCTCTCTTGTTTTTGTAAATATGATGATTCATCGTTCCTGAGTCAACTATTATAAAGTAAACATATTTGCAATGACATTTAGAGATTATAGTTACTTGTGCGATGCTTGATTAGCCATGAGTTATAATGGTTTACCTTGCGTGCCAACATGCTATTAGAATGATTATGATGTGGTATGATGGGATGGTATCCTCCTTTGAATGAATTGAGTGACTCGACTTGGCACATGTTCACGCATGTAGTTGAATCAAATCAACATAGCCTTCATGATATTTATGTTCATGGTGGATTATATCCTACTCATGCTTGTACTCGGTGTGAATTAATTTTAATGCATGTTTACGATCGTTGTCGCTCTCTCGCTTAATCGCTTCCCGCCTTTTGCTAGCCTTCACTGCATAAGCGGGAATACTGCTTGTGCATCCAAACTCCTTAAACCCCAAAGTTGTTCCATATGAGTCCAATATACCTTCCTATATGTGGTATTTACCTGCCGTTCCAAGTAAATTTGTATGTGCCAAACTCCAAACCATCAAATGAAATTTTGTTTTGTATGCTCAAGCAGCACATGTTTCAACTAGGGCTGCCTATATCTTCCATGCTAGGTGGGTTATTCTGACAAGGAGTGGACTCTGCTCCTCATTCACGAGAAAGGGCCGGTAACTGGGATGCCTAGTCCCATGATCCAAAAGTATCAAAGTAACTCAAAATAATTAAACAGAACTCCCCCAGGGCTGTTGTATGTTAGAGGCACTCGTTGTTTCGAGCAAGCCATGGATTGATGCTTGTTTGTGGTTGGGGGAGTATAAACCTTTACCATTCTGTTTGGGAACTGCCTATAATGCATTTAGTATGGAAGGTACAGCCATCTCATAGTTGTTGCGTTGACAGCGAAAGTATGCCGCTCAAAATGTTATTCAATCTCTATTTTAAAATCAAACTCTGGCACCTCTACAAATCCCTGCTTCCCTCTGCGAAGGGCCTATCTATTTACTTTTATGTTGAGTCATCACCCTTCTTATTAAAAGCACCCGCTAGAGAGCACACTGTCATTTGCATTCATTATTATTGTTTTATATTGGGTATGACTTGACTGGATCTCTTTTACCATGAATTAAAATGTTTAGTCAGTCCTTGTTCTTTAATGGTGCTCTGCATTTATGTTTTGCTGTCTCAGAAAGGGCTAGCGAGATAGCATTTTTTATATCATGTTATGATTATTTTGAGAAAGTGTTGTCATCCGAGTTTTATTATTATGGCTCGCTAGCTGATTATGCTATTGATATGAGTAATTGTGATACCTATGTGTTATTGTGAGTATGGTTAGTTCATAATATTTGCTGAAACTTGAATGCTGGCTTTTCATGTTACAACAACAAGAGCAAACAGAGTTTGTAAAAGTTTTTCTTTATCACTTTCTGTTTATCAACTGAATTGCTTGAGGACAAGCAAAGGTTTAAGCTTGGGGGAGTTGATACGTCTCCAACGTATCTACTTTTCCAAACACTTTTGCCCTTGTTTTGGACTCTAACTTGCATGATTTGAATGAAACTAACCCGGATCGACGCTGTTTTCAAAGAAACCGCCATGATGTTGTTTTATGTGTAGAACAGAAAAGTTCTCGGAATGTCCTGGAAATCCACGGAGGCACTTTTTGGAATTAATAAGAATTTTTGGCGAAAGAATTAATGCCAGGGGGCCCACAGCCTGTCCATGAGATAGGGGGCGCCCCCCTAGGGCGCGGCCCCCTATCTCGTGGGCCCCCTAGACCTCCACCGACATCAACTCCAACTCAATATATTCACGTTCAGGGAGAAAAAAATTAGAGACAAAGTTTCATCGCGTTTTACGACATGGAGCCGCCGCCAAGCCCTAATCTCTCTCGGTAGGGCTGATCTGGAGTCCGTTCAGGGCTCCGGAGAGGGGGATTCACCGCCGTCGTCATCATCAACCATCCTCCATCACCAATTTCATGATGCTCACCGCCGTGTGTGAGTAATTCCATCGTAGGATTGTGATACGTCTCCTACGAATCTATAATTTTTTATTGTTTCATGCTATTATATTACCCCTTTTGGATGTTTATGGGCTTTATTTTACACATTTATATCATTTTTGGGACTAACCTACTAACCGGAGGCCCAACCTATATTGCTGTTTTTTTGCCTATTTCAGTATTTCGAAGAAAAGGAATATCAAACGGAGTCCAAACGGAATGAAACCTTCGGGAGCGTTATTTTTGGAACAAATCTGATCCGGAGAGCCTGGAGTGCAAGTCAAGGAAGCTCCGAGGGCCCCATGAGATAGGAGGCGCCCCCCTGTAGGGCGCGCCCCCTGTCTCGTGGGCCCCTCGGGCGGCCACCGATGTACTTCTTCCTCCAATATTTACCTATGTACCCCGAAAACATCCAGGAGCACCATGAAAAACCCAATTTCAACCTCCGTAACCTTCTGTATCCACGAGATCCCATCTTGGAGCCCTTGCAGGCACTCTGCCGAAGGGGGAAGCAACCACAGAGGGCCTCTACATCAACATACTTGCCCCTCCGATGAGTTGTGAGTAGTTTACCACAGACCTACGGGTCCATAGTTATTAGATAGATGGCTTCTTCTCTCTTTTCGGATCTCAATACAATGTTCTCCCCCTCTCTTGTGGGGATCTATTCGATGTAAACTCTTTTTGCGGTGTGTTTGTCGAGATCCGATGAATTGTGGGTTTATGATCAAGTTTATCTATGAATAATATTTGAATCTTCTCTGAATTCTTTTATGTATGATTGGGTTATCTTTGCAAGTCTCTTTGAATTATCGGTTTGGTTTGGCCTACTAGATTGATCTTTCTTGCCATCGGAGAAGTGCTTAGCTTTGGGTTGAATCTTGCGGTGTTCTTACCAAGTGACAGAAAGGGTTGCAAGACACGTTTTTTATTGTTGCCATCGAGGATAACAAGATGGGGTTTATATCATATTGCATGTGTTTATCCCTCTACATCATGTCATCTTGCTTAATGCGTTACTCTGTTCTTATGAACTTAATACTCTAGATGCGTGCTGGATAGCCGTCGATGTGTGGAGTAATAGTAGTAGATGAAGGCAGGAGTCAGTCTACTTGTTATGGACGTGATGCATATATACATGATCATGCCTAGATAATCTCATAACTATGCGCTTTTCTATCAATTGCTCGGCAGTAATTTGTTCACCCACCGTAATACTTATGCTATCTTGAGAGAAGCCACTAGTGAAACCAATGGCCCCCGGGTCTATCTCTTATCATATTTGCTTTCCATCTACTTTATTTGCATCTTTACTTTTTGCATCCATATTACAAAATACCAAAAATATATTTATCTTATCATACTATCTTTATTAGATCTCACTTTCGCAAGTGGCCATGAAGGCATTGACAACTCCTTTATTGCGTTCGTTGCGAGTTCTCAGTTTGTTTGTGTAGGTACGTGGGACTTTTGAGGAGCCTCCTACTGGATTGATACCTTGGTTCTCAAAACTGAGGGGAAATACTTACGCTACACTTTGCTGCATCACCCTCTCCTTTTCGAGGAAAACCAACGCAAGCTCAAGACTTAGCAAGAAGGATTTCTTGCGCCATTGCCGGGGAGGTCTTCGCTCAAGTCAAGACATACCAAGTACCCATCACAAACCCATCTCCCTCACATTTACATTATTTGCCATTTGCCTCTCGTTTTCCTCTCCCCCACTTCACCCTTGCCGTTTTATTCGCCCTCTCTTTCCAAATCTCCTCCTTTCCTTTTCGCTCTCTTTCTCCTGCCTTGCTTTTGTTTGCCGCTATGTCTGAAATTGGGGAGATTATCGTCGATGTGGACAATAATGATAACACAGAAAATCGCGAGGCTCCGGCCGATGAACCCCCTATCTTGCATACTAAAAAGTTTCGAATCGGTAGTGGTAACATCATTAGCAAAAGTGTTATTCAAGATTTCTTTACTTGTGTCGGTGCTTTACCTTCCATGGGGTGTTCTATTCTTCATAGGACTAGTAGTCTTGCGGATGCTATCGCTATGCTTGTAGTTGAACTTGAAAGGCAATTTATGCATATGCATCCTTGCATACAAAGAATTTTCTTAGAATTCTCTAATATTGAGCACTCTTATGTTAAGCGCGCTGTTACTATCTTTTCGGATCATGAATTTAGATTTATCATAAGAGAGGCCAAACAATCTTTGCGCACTATAGGGTGGACGCCGGTCGTCCACCCATAGAGGCGATCCTCTATGATCAAGAGGAAATTAGAAGTTCTCAATCTTCGTACTATGTCGCTTTTAATGAAAACCTTAGAAAAAAGGTTCCTATCATTGTCTTGGTTGATTGCATTAACGAGATTAATAATGAATTTTCCCTTAGAAACAATGAGCTAGGATACTCTCTTGACTATAGGCTCACAAGATTTTGTCAAAAGAATTCCTTTAGTGATGAAATAGTTGTGCACTATGAAGGGCCAAGGGAGGAACCCGTTCCTCCTGTGATTGATCTTGGGGATCTTTGTCCCACTAAATTTAGCCCTTTTGATTAGTTTTGCCTGCCTCAAAGGAAACTTTCTGCCGAACGTAGAGAATATGAGATGAGCTTTCAAGATCTATCTTATTATTACGGCACCACTTAGATCTATCTTTGCTTTTATGCCTAGCTAGGGGCGTTAAACGATAGCGCTAGTTGGGAGGCAACCCAATTTTTATTTATGTTTTTTTTTGCTCCTGTTTAGTAACAAATCTTGCATCTACCTTCTGGATAGATGTGTTTTTATCTTTTAATTAGTGTTTGTGCCAAGTAGAACCTATAGGATAACCTACGATGATAGTTGATTTGATTCTGCTGAAAAACAGAAACTTTGCACGCACGAATATAATTTTGTTAAATCACAGGAACGTGATTTTGCATTGATTATTTTTGATGCTGTTCAATAGGCAAATTATACAGGACTTCCTATTTTGGTAGGATTTTTAGAGTTCAGAAGTTTGCGTTAGTTACAGATTGCTACAGACTGTGCTGTTTTTGACAGATTCTGTTTTTCGTGTGTTGTTTGCTCATTTCAATGCATCTATGGCTAGTAAATTAGTTTATAAACCATTAATAAGTTGGAATACAGTAGGTTTAAGACCAATATAAATAAAGAATGAGTTCATTGCAGTACGTTATGTGGTGGTTTTGTTTTCTTTCACTAACGGAACTTATAAGATTTCCTGTTGAGTTTTGTGTTGTGAAGTTTTCAAGTTTTGGGTAAAGCTTTCATGGGCTATGGAATAAAGGGTGGCAAGATCCTAAGCTTGGGGATTCCCTGGCACCCCAAGATATTCAAGAATAGCCAAAAGCCTAAGCTTGGGGATGCCCCGGGAAGGCATCCCCTCTTTCGTCTTTGTTCATTGGTAACTTTACTTGGAGCTATATTTTTATTTGCCACTTGATATGTGTTTTGCTTGGAGCGTCATGTATTATATTAGTCTTTGCTTTTTAGTTTACCATAATCATCCTTGATGTACACACCTTTTGGGAGAAGCGTATTTGATTAGAATTTTCTAGAATACTCTATGTGCATCACTTATATCTTTTGAGCTTGATAGTTTTTGCTCTAGTGCTTCACTTATATCTTTTAGAGCACGGTGGTGTCTTAATTTTTAAGAAATTGCTAGTATATCATGCTTCACTTATATTATTTTGAGAGTCTTTTAGAACAGCATGGTATTTGCTATGATCATAAAGTTGGTCCTAGAATGATGAGCATCCAAGTTGGGTATAATAAAATCTATCATAGAAAGTGAATTGGATGCTATGATAAATTTGATGCTTGATAATTGTTTGGGATATGGAGGTAGTGATATTAAAGTCATGCTAGTTGGGTGATTATGAATTTAAAGAATGCTTGTGTTGAAGCTTGTGATTCCCGTAGCATGCACGTATGGTGAACCGCTTTGTGATGAAGTTGGAGCACAATTTTATTTATTGATTGTCTTCCTTATGAGTGGCGGTCAGGGATGAGCGACGGTCTTTTCCTACCAATCTATCCCCCTAGGATCATGTGCGTAGTACTTTGGTATTTGATGACTTGTAAATTTTTGCAACAAGTATATGAGTTCTTTTGATTAATGTTGAATCCATGAATTATACACACTCTTTCACCCTTCCACCATTGCTAGCCTCTCTTGTACCGCGCAACTTTCGCCGATACCATACACCCACCATTTACCTTCCTCAAAACAGCCACCATACCTACCTATTATGGCATTTCCATAGCCATTCCAAGATATATTGCCATGCAACTTTCCACCATTCCGTTCATATGACACACATTACTTTTTTCATATTGCTTTTTGCATGATCATGTAGTTGACATTGTATTTGTGGCAAGGCCACCTTCATAATTTTCATACATGTCGCTCCTGATTCATTGCATATCCTGGTACACCACCGGAGGCATTCATATAGAGTCATATCGTGTTCTAGCTTTGAGTTGTAAATCCATAAAAGTGTGATGATCTTCATTATTAGAGCATTGTCCTAGTGAGGAAAGGATGATGAAGACTATGATTCCCCCACAAGTCGGGATGAGACTTCGGACTTTACAAAAAGAAAAAAAAGAAAAAGAGAAAGGCCAAAAGAAAAAAAAAGGCCAAAGAAAAAAATAAAAAAAAAGAGAAATAAAAAAAAGAAAGAAAAAAATGAGAGAAAAAGAGAGAAGGGACAATGCTACTATCTCTTTTTCCACACTTGTGCTTCAAAATAGCACCATGATCTTCATGATAGAGAGTCTCATATGTTGTCACTTTCATATACTAGTGGGAAATTTTCATTATATAACTTGGCTTGTATATTCCAATGATGGGATTCCTCAAAAGTGCCCTAGGTCTCCGTGAGCGAGCAAGTTGGATGCACCCCACTTAGTTTCTTTTATTGAGCTTTCATATATTTATAGCTCTAGTGCATCCATTGCATGGCAATCCCTACTCACTCACATTGATATCTATTAATGGGCATCTCCATAGCTCGATGATACCTAGTTGATGTGAGACTATCTTCTCCTTTTTGTCTTCTCCACAACCACCATTCTATTCCACATATAGTGCTATGTCCATGGCTCACGCTCATGTATTGCGTGAAAGTTGAAAAAGTTTGAAATTATTAAAGTGTAAAACAATTGCTTGGCTTGTCATCGGGGTTGAGCATGATTAAATACTTTGTGTGATGAATATAGAGCATAGCCAGACTATATGATTTTGTAGGGATAACTTTCTTTAGCCATGTTATTTTGAGAAGACATGATTACTTTGATTAGTATGCTTGAAGTATTACTATTTCTTATGTCAATATGAAATTTTATTTTGTATTCATTTGGATCTGAACATTCATTCGACAATAAAGAAAATTACATTGAGAAACATGCTAGGTAGCATTCCACATCAATTTTTTTTATCATTTACCTACTCGAGGACGAGTAGGATTTAAGCTTGGGGATGCTTGATACGTCTCCAACGTATCTATAATTTTTGATTGTTCCGTGCTATTATATTACCCATTTTGGATGTTTATGGGCTTTATTTTACACATTTATATCATTTTTGGGACTAACCTACTAACCGGAGGCCGCCCATATTGTTGTTTTTTGCCTATTTCAAGATTTCAAGAAAAGGAATATCAAACGGAGTCCAAAAGGAATGAAACCTTCGGGGCGTTATTTTGGAACAAATCTGATCCGGAGAGCCTGGAGTGCAAGTCAAGAAGCTCGAGGCCCCACGAGATAGGAGGCGCGCCCCCAGGGCGCGCCCGCCTCGTGGGCCCCTCAGCGCCACCGACGTATTTCTTCCTCCTATATAAACCTCGCATCACGAAAATATCCAGAGCACCACTAAACACAATTTCCACCGTCAGAACCTTCTCAGATCCGCGAGATCCTATCTTAGAGCCCTTGCCAAGACTCACGAGGGGGAAGCAACCACGGAGGGCCTCTACATCAACATCCTTGCCCTCCGATGAGTTGTGAGTAGTTTACCACAGACCTCACGGGTCCATAGTTATTAGCTAGATGGCTTCTTCTCTCTTTTGGATCTCAATACAATGTTCTCCCCCTCTCTTGTGGAGATCTATTCGATGTAAACTCTTTTTGCGGTGTGTTTGTCGAGATCTGATGAATTGTGGGTTTATGATCAAGTTTATCTATGAATAATATTTGAATCTTCTCTGAATTCTTTTATGTATGATTGAGTTATCTTTGCAAGTCTCTTCGAATTATCGGTTTGGTTTGGCCTACTAGATTGATCTTTCTTGCCATGGGAGAAGTGCTTAGCTTTCGGTTCAATCTTGCGGTGTTCTTACCCTGTGACAGAAAGGGTTGCAAGACACGTATTGCATTGTTGCCATCGAGGGTAACAAGATGGGGTTTATATCATATTGCACGTGTTTATCCCTCTACATCATGTCATCTTGCTTAATGCGTTACTCTGTTCTTATGAACTTAATACTCTAGATGCATGCTGGATAGCGGCCGATGTGTGGAGTAATAGTAGTAGATGCAGGCAGGAGTCGGTCTACTTGTTATGGACATGATGCCTATATACATGATCATGCCTAGATAATCTCATAACTATGCACTTTTCTATCAATTGCTCGACAGTAATTTGTTCACCCACCCTAATACTTATGCTATCTTGAGAGAAGCCTCTAGTGAAACCTATGGCCCCCTGGTCTATGTCTTATCATATTTGCTTTCCATCTACTTTATTTGCATCTTTACTTTTTGCATCCATATTACAAAATACCAAAAATATATTTATCTTATCATACTATCTTTATTAGATCTCACTTTCGCAAGTGGCCGTGAAGGGATTGACAACCCCTTTATTGCATTGGTGGCGAGTTCTCGGTTTGTTTGTGTAGGTGCGTGGGACTTTTGAGGAGCCTCCTGCGAGATTGATACCTTGGTTCTCAAAACTAAGGGAAATACTTATGCTACACTTTGCTGCATCACCCTCTCCTCTTCGAGGAAAACCAACGCAAGATCAAGACATAGCAGCTTACTGGACGGTGATGGGTTGGATGAGATTTACCATGTAGTCAAGTTAGTTTTGTTAGGGTTTGATCCCTAGTATCCACTATGTTCTGAGATTGATGTTGCTATGACTTTGCTATGCTTAATGCTTGTCACTAGGGCCCGAGTGCCATGATTTCAGATCTGAACCTATTATGTTTTCATGAATATATGTGTGTTCTTGATCCTATCTTGCAAGTCTATAGTCACCTATTATGTGTTATGATCCGACAACCCCGAAGTGACAATAATCGGGATACTTCTCGGTGATGACCGTAGTTTGAGGAGTTCATGTATTCACTATGTGCTAATGCTTTGTTCCGGTTCTCTATTAAAAGGATGCCTTAATATCCCTTAGTTTCCACTAGGACACCGCTGCAACAGGAGGGTAGGACAAAAGATGTTATGCAAGTTCTTTTCCATAAGCACGTATGACTATTTACAGAATACATGCCTACATTACATTGATGAATTGGAGCTAGTTCTATATCACCCTATGTTATAACTATTGCATGAGGAATCGCATCTGGCATAATTCTCCATCACTGATCCATTGCCTACGAGCTTTTCATATATTGTTCTTTGCTTATTTACTTTTCCGTTGCTACTGTTACAACTACTACAAAAACCCCAAAACATTTATCTTTACTTTTTCTACCGTTACCTTTATTGTCATGCCACTTTTGCTACTAAACACTTTGCTGCAGATACTAAGTTATCCAGGTGTGGTTGAATTGACAACTCAACTGCTAATACTTAAGAATATTCTTTGGCTCCCCTTGTGTCGAATCAATAAATTTGGGTTGAATACTCTACCCTCGAAAGCTGTTGCGATCCCCTATACTTGTGGGTTATCACGCACACATGCATACCCTACCCTTATGAGCACCTTCGAGATAGTGAGCCAGCATATGATCTTGAGATTTTACGAAGTCACCATCGGTGCCTCGTAGTCGAGTGGAACGTCCCCTCCCACCGAATGCACATCGCCAGGAAATACTGAAATTAACCCAGGATAAATGCGAGCACCGGACTTTAACCCTGGCGGGCTTGAGAAACCATTATCATCCTAACCATCCAACCACATGTTGGTTTGTACAACAAAATGTATGTGGTGACCGTGATGAGCTTATTCTGAAGTCCAGTGACCATATCGTGCTTTCGCTTCACATACAATAACAGTAAGTGTCGTCAACAAAATACGGAGCACGCATCAATTGCAAAGTCCATCAGTGTCATCAAGAAAATACGGAGACATATCTTGAGCTAGATACCGTATGATCACCACGAGAATGTATACGGTGACCGTAATGAGCATATTCTGAAGTCCAGTGACCGTATAGTGCTTTAGCTTGAGATACAGTGACCATCACGCGTGAATGTGTCGTGGGCATGCATACTTTTACAGGGCCGGGAGATAGTTTGTGTGCGTACGTGAAAGTGGTGTAGAAAGAGGGGGTGTCCGGTGGAGACAAGGAGAGATATGCCCTTCGTTTCTCTTTCCCTGACTAATATTTTAGGAGAATATATAAACATTCGCAATGCAGAACAAATATTTTTGGATGCACCATGCAATTAACTTTCATGTATAACATTGTACTATTGTATATGCTTATTTTCTTAGTGGCCGATTGCGTGTGTGGTGTGGTGGGCACATCATTTCTAGTTGTGGTGGGTCAACATGAGGACTCATGGGTCGGTTCCATCCTACACCACATAGGTTGGACCGAGACGCGTTATACGAAGACCCATGTGGAGGACTCGGCGTACAACACGAAGCTACCAGAGTCGTGGAGGACTCTATCCCCACTGGTGATAAGCCGACTATATATGATTTGTAACCCTAGGCCCCTAGTATGTTATAGAAGCTTGGGGGCTAGTTCGTTGATACTATGCACACACGCACAATGCCTAGTATTGACGTGTACTTTGTACACACCCCTATCACTAATATACAGTACCAAGAGTAGGCTTTTGTCCTCAACTGCAAGGGTCCGAACTATGGTAAAACTTTGCCTCGTATTACCATCCAGCCTAACAGTGAGGGATATCCTACCAAATGATATGATGGAATCATATCTGCCAACTACTAAGAGAGATGTGTGTCGGGGGACTCGAGGGCCATGTGTGCGAGAGAGGCCTAAAGATAATGTGCGTGCACGAGACACGTAGGCACATATATGTGCATATAGACGGCTAGTAGAGACCATGCGTGTGTATATATGCATGTGAGAGAAATAGTGTTTTCCAACTAAGATTAGTTAAAAGAGTGGTACATAGTAGTCGGATAGAGAGAGAGAGAGAGAGGGAGAGAGAGAGAGAGAGCCTGTGCGTGAGACACCCTGACACCCCGAGAGAGATTGTGAGCATGTGTGAAAGATAAATGCCGATGCATATAAAGTGTGTGCATTTACGTGTTAGATAGAGAGATATATAGCGCAATTATCAGAACGGGCCGGGCATAGTGCACCTACGCGTAAAAGGCGGTTCTACGAATTAAATTAAAATATAAATGGCATTATTATTTTCTGATGAGATCATGAATTTGGCAAATTGCGTATGGACGAAAATCGGTCTATCATACGCCCATACTCTATTGAATTCTAGCATGTGCATGCGCTTATTTCATATTATCGATCCATAGAGTGAGAGCGGTTTGAAATACTGGCAATGGATTGCTTTTGCAATTCATATATAAACATTAGTTAGTGCACTCCATGTTGTTAGTGTGAAGCACTTTATACATTTGTCACTTGCATGGATACATTCCATATTGCTAGCTAAGAAATAGAATACATGTTGAATTCAACATAAAGGGGGTTTCGAAGATTCGAATTCATAGGAAGTGCAATCATCTATTTGAACTCGAGATAATGTCATTTGTAAATCAGATCTAAAAGGGGGCATCAATCTTTATTGTGTGTTTGAACATGCTATATAT
This sequence comes from Aegilops speltoides, assembly GCA_021437245.1. Classification (NCBI taxonomy): domain Eukaryota; kingdom Viridiplantae; phylum Streptophyta; class Magnoliopsida; order Poales; family Poaceae; genus Aegilops; species Aegilops speltoides. The sequence continues at coordinate 19,740 of JAHHZJ010001437.1, read as the reverse complement.
TCATACACATGTCTAACTTTTTTTGCAACCAAGGAGATTATATCTGGAACCATACATGAACTGAGGTAAGTTGCATATTTTTTATTATATACTCGTATACAATGTATATTCAAATGTACCCCCTCCATTCCAAAATAATCCTAGCTTTAGCATTTTCAACAGTAAAGATTTGTGAAGTTTGACAAATCCTGAAAGTTTGATTCAAGAGAACCATAAACGTTAATGCTTCTACTCCCGAATATTGAACGAAGTGCCAAATAAGCCTCTGGTCACCCAAAACCGCGCGAGACTAATGTTTGGTGTAGGAAATTACTGTCCTGACTCTGGCCCGTGTAGCCTATCGGCCCGATGTCCAAAGGTCTAAACCGGGGTAGGTTTCTAACTTCACCAAGACGCCAGTCTCAACCGCCTCCGAGAAGGATTCATACGCCGTGGGCGCCTAAACACCCATGCGCTCGGCAAAAATCTATCCCGCCCACATTTGGGACACCTGAGATTACTGTCCTACCCCCAACCCACAATATGTCCGAAATTTTAGATGGGGGCAAAGTTTGTAACTTTCCCCAAATTTCGAACAAGCGCGTCCCAAACCGAAACATTGTTCCCGCTTAGTTCCCCCTCCCTCTGTTTCCCCACTCATACTCCGTGGGCTCCAAAACGCCCTCTCCACCAGCTGCGAAACCCCAGCCTCCTCCGTCCTCCACCCCATAGCGCCCAATCCACCGCCGCCCTCCTTCATCACGCCGGAGCCGATGTGACGCCCGGGTAGTTAAGCTACAGTAAACCTCTGTTAATGTTGCCACGTCACGATGGTTACAGTTGGTAATCTCGCGCTAATTCAAAGCCGTTTCAAATTTAAATCCTAAATAAGTCAAACGACAAAAGTTTTCAAATATTAAAATTAAAATGTTCGGGCTATGTCAATTATTGCATCGGTAATTATGGTGAAGTAAACACAATTTTATAAAATGCCTAAATACTTTTAAATGAATTAAAACAGAAAAGAAATAATGAAAGAAAATACAAAGGTTAAAAGAAAACAGAAAACAAAACAAAAAAAGACAAAAGAAAAGAACCCCTCTCCCTGGGCCGAATGGCCCAGCTAGCTACAGGCCGGCCCAGCCGGACCGGCCCACCCCACCTCACCTACTAACCCAACCCCAAGGGACACCGAACCCTAACCCACTCCTCCCACTCCCCACGTCTCTCCTCTCCTCGTCCCGATCTGGATCAGGGACGACGCCTCCTCCCCCAATCGACGAGCACCTCCTTCCCCCGCCAAGACGCTTCAAGGGCGCCGCCCGGCGCCTGCCGCCACCACCGCCCCGCCATCGCTAAGCCGCCTCCTTGCCGGAAAGGGGCGGATCCCGGGGCCCTATCGCGATCCGCCTCCTTGCCACCCGTCCACGACCATGTGAAGCGGACTCGCCGGAGCTACCTCGCCCCGTCGCCACGAGGACCGTGATCGCGGATCGCCTCCTCGACGTCGCCGCCCCGTCCTCCTCCACAACGGTCGCCCCGAGCCTCGCCGCCCCGCTTCTCTCCAACGCCGGTGAGGCCACCTCCGGCCTCCACTCCCTCCTTCCTTCCCACCCACCCCGCCTTGGCTCGCCGCTTCCACCTTGCCAGCCTCGCCCCGACCGCCTCGCGCCTTGCAGGCCAGGCGCTGCTCGCGCGCCCACCCAAGGCCTTGTCGCCGTCCCTGCTACTCGCCCGACCGAGCGCGGCGCGCCCCCGCAGCCATCCATGTGCCTTTGCCCCCGCCCACTGCCCGTCGTGGCCCCACCCCCCTGCCGCCTTCCTTGGCCCTGGCCGTCGGCGCCGGCGTGCGCTATGTGTGCCCAGCGCCCCTCGGGCATGCCCCCATTCGGGTGGTGCCCGTTAGCCCGCACCTGCTAGCCTCGCACTGGCCAATGACAAGGGCCCCACCCCGAACGATTTATAAAAAAAAATAAAAACAATTAATTAATTAATTAGAGAAATAATTAACTTAATTAATTTTGTTTAATTAAACTAAACAACTAACTAAACTAATTAAACATTAGTTATCTAATTAACCTGGTTAGTTAATTAGTATGATAGTGGGGCCCATCCCTAATTAATTTTGATTAGATTAATTAAACTGGTTAATTAACATGTGTCACCGATTTAGTGGGACCCATCGTCAGTCGACTACCAACCTGTTGATCGCCGACGTCAAGATGACATCATGCTTATGTCATTAATCTATTTTTCGAATTAATTAATTAATTAATTAAATTCCAAAATTTAATAAAATCTTTAGAAAATCATATCTTTTAATCCTTAATTCGGATTAAATTATTTTCAACATGAAAGTTGCTCAGAATGACGAGACGGATCCGGATACGCAGCTCGTTCATCCGCCACGCATCCCTAGCATAGTGAACTCGCAACATTTCACCTCCGGTTCATCTCGTCTGAAACACGGAACACCGGGATACCTTCCTGATGTTTCCCCTTCACCGCTATCACCTCATACCGCGATAGAACACGCCTAGCTCGCTTGTTGTCTGTTATGCACTTGCTTGCTATGTATTTACTGTTTCTCCCCCTCTTCTCTCCGGTAGACCCGTGGCGATCTTTGATGCCTCGTGGTCGACTACGCCACCGATGACCCTCCTTCTTGTCTCGAGCAACCGTGCAAGCCCCCCTTGATCACCAGATATCGCCTATTCTCCTCTATACGCTTGCATTAGAGTAGTTAGCATGTTATCGCTTCCGCTGATCCTATTCTCGATGCATAGCCCGACATTGTTGCTACATCTGTTGATACCTTACCTGCAATCCTAAATGCTTAGTATAGGATGCTAGTATATCATCATTGGCCCTACATTCTTGTCAGCCTGCCTTGCTATACTATTGGGCCGTGATCACTCGGGAGGTGATCACGGGTATATACTATACATACATACATAATTTACAGATGGTGACTAAAGTCGGGTCAGCTCGTTGAGTACCCGTAAGTGATTCCGATGTGGGCTCTCGTGTGATCCGCCGGTTTTGACTCCTTGGCCTTTGAGCCTCAAGGCGTTGCCCCTCTACCGCCTCCTAAGGCGCACCGAACACTTCGAGTGGACGGATGCCGCCACTGCCGGACTCGAAGAAATAAAGGCCATATTGGCAACAACCGGTCCCGGCTGCGCCCAATTCGGGCGAACCAATGTTGTTATACATCACAAGAACGCATCAAGTTGTTAGCGCGGTCCTCGTCGTCGAACGAGCGGCGTAAGGGCATAAATTCCCTCTTCAAAACCAGGTATTATGTATCCACTGTGTTAACCCCCTGCAAATCCCGTTACCCGCACTATCAGAAGATAGCATATGCAGTGTTCATGGCATCTCGGAAGCTTTGGCACTACTTTCAAGAGTGTTCGATTACAGTGGCCTCAGAAGTGCCACTCAATGACATTATAAATAACCGCGACGCAACGGGCAGGATTGCAAAATGGGCAATTGAGCTCTTACCATTTGACATCACTTACAAACCTCGACGAGCCATAAAGTCACAAGTTTTGGCGGACTTAAATCGCCGAATGGATCAAGCGAACTCCCTAAAGAGTACGGTGCATACTCCAATTGGACTATGCATTTCGACAGCTCCAAAATGCTGGCCGGACTGGGGGCTGGCGTCGTACTGACGTCCCCCACCGGAGATACAGTCCAGTATGTACTTCAAATAATGTACACGGACTCCAACAATGCAGCCGAATACGATGCCCTATTACATGGTCTCCGGATGGCGGTCTCCATGGCCATCCAACGCCTAGAGGTGCGCGGGGACTCAAACCTCGCAATATCCCAAATAAACGGAGACTTCGACGCCAAGGATCCGAAAATGGCAGCATATCGTAACGCTGTCCTAAAAATGTCAGCTCGGTTTGAAGGACTCAAATTCCATGACATAGCCCGAGATAATAACCAAGCGGCCGACATCTTGGCACGCATCGGTGCGAAATATGATGTTGTCCCTCCAAATATCTTCCTGGAACGGCTTTTCAAGCCATTCGTACTATGGGAAGAGGAGCCCGGCAGCGACAAACCGGAGAAAACCGCACCAATCGGTGATTCGGCAGATGACATAACACCCTCCGCCCACGGCATAATGGCAGTAATCGCCGCGTGGACAGAACCTTTCCTAGCCTACTTACTTAGGCAGGAACTTCCCAAAGACCAAAATGAGGCCCGCTGCATAGTGCGGCGATCGAAGGCCTACAAGGTCCACGAGGGAGAACTTTACAAGAAAAGTACTACCGGAGTCCTTCAAAGGTGTATCTCCGAAGAAGAGGGGCGAAACCTCCTGGATGAAATTCATGCCGGACTAGGCGGACACCACGCAGCAGCCCGGCCCCGTAGGAAAGGCATTCCGTCAGATTTTATTGGCCGACGGCTCGGCAGACGCGACAGACTTGGTCCATGATGCGTTGGTTGTCGACTCTTTGCTAATCGAGCCATATGCCACCCACCGCCTCAAAACCATACCCATTACCGGCCGTTCATGTCCAGGGGCTTGACATGGTTGATCCCTTAAAGGGGGAACCCACAAGAAAAAGTACCTATTGGTCATGGTGGATAAGTTCACCAAATGGATAGAGGCCAAACCGGCCAAAACGGCAGAGTCCGGACCAGTGATAGACTTTATATCAGAGGTGGTACACCGCTACGGAGTCCCCCACAACATCATCACCGACAACGGCACGAATTTCACGGCCGACATGGTTAAGTCATGGTGCAAAAACATGGGCATCAAGCTCGACTATGCGTCAGTCTATCACCCTCAAACCAACGGTCAAGTGGAAAGAGCAAATGGTCTAATAATGAGCGGCATTAAACCCAGACTAGTGAGGTCACTCACTAAATCTGACACCCAATGGGTTGAGGAGCTCGACTCCGTAGTCTGGGGGCTGCGGACAAAGCCTAACCATACTACCGGATTCACACCATTTTTTATGGTATACGGCGCAGAGGCAGTCTTGCCCTGCGACATTATTCATGACTCACCTCGAGTGCGCATGTATGAGGAAAGAGAGGCCAAGCTGGATCGGCAGGACAGCTTGGACACATTGGAGGAAGAACGCGACGTCGCGAAGGCTCGCTCCGCATTCTATCGCCAGCAGTTCAAGATATCAAAGCGAAGTACGGGCCAAGACTTACAACGTTGGCGAACTAGTTCTACGCTGCGGACAAGAAAAAGGACAAGCTCAAGCCCGGATGGGAAGGCCCTTCATTATTGATCAAGTATCGACCGGAGCATACCGTCTCTTAAATGCGTCGGACAACCGACTCGAGCCGAACCCATGGAACGAGCCCGACTCCGCCGATTCTGCGCCTAGCGCCGCACTAAGAGTTCGCCCCTTCCCCCGTCCAAACTTTTATAATTCGCTGTCTTTTGTCTCTCTTTTACCCTTTGACTTAAAAGCCCTCTCGGCCTATTCTTGCATTCTTTGCATATGCGTGATGTGCCATCCGCACTAATTATTCCTGGGGGCTTCCTTTTACAGAAGCTTAATTGTACGGGACTCATACCCAACACATGTGTCAAGCTTCCACATGTACCTTTTACTCGCCATTATATGCATCGATATGACTTATGTTTTGGCCAAGCTGGGTTGCCTGGCTCCTGTGCTTACCCCTACGTTCCTGATTGTTCGGCTAGGAGGTAAAGGGAGCACCTCTGCGATTATTATCGCCGGTCACCGGATGTGTACCTCGACCGGTGAAGACAAAAGCTAGCGTTCTTAAGGGAATATTCGGTCGGTGACTTAAAAGATGACTTTTTACCTAATTTTTTCATCTGCCCCCAGATGTTTTACTGCTTTCTTTGCAATCCGGCAATGCACTTTAGGGCATGCCTCCCCAGCGAAAGGAACCCTTAACGGAACTATCTCCTGGAAGATGTTTCTTACTAACCATGTAATATAACATAACTAGTTGGGCACTTGTCCGATAAAGCCCTAATGACCCCTACGCCGGTCTCCATGCATACCATGGTTGTTTCTTAACCAAAAGGTATTCGGACACACTCCGGACTCTAGGGTCCCGAGGTCGGCGAAAAGGTCGGCAAAGACAAACGATCTACAATCCGCTAGAAGGCATTTCATATGTCATTTCAAAGGATAACATACATTTTCAAACTTATTGATCAGATTCCTCCTCAATCCCGTCTAACAGGCTGTCTAGTTTACAGTCCCGTTGGGAAAACTTAGCAGCCAACTCTACTTGGCTGTACACTAAACTCACAGGGATCTCCTTCCCATCAGGCCCCACCTGTCCAACTTCGGCCATATGGTTGGGGTCCGCCTTCTTGTACCGCGTCTTCACCATGGCCCAAGCCTCCCTGGCACCTTGACGGTAAGCTGATATCTTCCACAACCGGAAGCGCTGCCGCACTCCCTGCAGCTTCTCCGCAAGCTCCTCGAGACCCTCGGGCAGGGTAAGGGCTGGCCACAAAGCATGAACGACGCCACTCATTGCCTGCCGAACTCGTTCGAGTAGCTGCAACAGTTCGGGAAGTTGATCACCCATTGATATGGGCATCTCCTCTGCAGGACGACCCGTGAGTATACCTACAAGACATATCACGTCAAAATACTTCCTCGCCGAACTCTTCTTTTCAAAAGAGTTCGCCAAGCACTTACTATATATGCCGCGAAGGTTGCTGATTCTCCTTGACGGAGCCGGACAGCTCGACTTGTCGCCTTTCAGCTCTTCTCCGAGCTTGGGGTTTGCATCTTGAGCTTGTTCCTTTCTGCTGAACCCTATTCAAGACATTCTCACCAGCCTTTAGTGGCGCAGCAATGTTTGCTGTCCGGATCTTGTCCGCGGTACTGCAACATTCTTATCGACTTGCGCGCATCGCCGCATGCCGCTTTATATTAATTTATACAAATGTGTTACCGGGAGGGTCTTTCCGTCTCCTCCTGCGGTAGCAAGTCTTGACCTCAAGTTGGGCCTTGCAATCTTGCAGCTCCCGAGACAGCCGGGCATTCTTCTCGTAGTGCCGAATTTGAATGATCCTTAAATCAGTTAGCATAACTAATTTAAGTCTCGGGCTACCGGTATATACAACCATTAAAATTCCCTTACCCGTATGTCTTTCACATACCGCCCGTAGCTCGTAAAACAATTTTGAGCAGCACGGAGATGCGCGTCCCCTCGTTAAAGGCATCCAATGCCTCGGGGAAAAGCACGCTTGAAATATCGTCCGTGGCGCCTATGATTCATAGCGCTCTCCACCTCGCACTTGGTGGCGGACATCTGCCGGTATCCTCCGTTGGAGCAGATCCGTTCGCGTCTTGCGCTTGCCTCCCTCCACCCGGGCGCTGGAGCCTGGCCGGTGTTGGTCGGATCGGCAATTCCTGCGCTTCATGATCCGGCGGCGCTCTTTCTCCTACAAAGATCATGAGCATTTAGACGTTTCCTCGGAACGTTGCTCTAAAAGTTCAAACACGAGCTATACCTCTGCGGCGACGTTTCTGTCCGCACGGCGTTCCTTTTCCTCCTGCTAGTTCGGACTGGCCTCTGTAGGTCGGCCGACGCAGGCTCGGCTTCCCGCTGTAATGGCGCTTCCTGCAAAATACCATCGCTCGCGAAAGTCAGAAATAGGCAAGGATAAGATGACGGTGACCGGACTTCGGTTGTGGTCACCTGGGAAGCCGAACTTAGCCCGGGGTAGTCCGCCGTAATGGCGACCAAAGCATTATCTATGCTGAGCTGGTGATACACCCCGTCGATCAGCTCCACCTCGATGTCCGGATCCTCTTGGAGGTCGGACCGAGGATCCTTCTGGATCCTCGGGTTGTGGAGCAGGACTCACCATGTCCTCCACAGTCCGGCGTAGACCCTGCGCCGAAGACATAATGTAAGAAGCTTAAACTTCGAAAGCACAGGTGGAACCCTTCGAGGTGTTCGCTTACCCATCCTCTAGGGTTGATCATGGAAAACCCATCCAAAGGGTTCGGGCGAAGGAAGTCCTCCTTCTCCCCCTTGTATAGGCCGGACAAGATCTTCACGAGATCCTCGGTCGAACCCGGCCCTTTGCAGCCATGCCGGGTAGCGTCGTCTTCCCCGTTGAAATCCCACATGGGGTGGCCTCTGTATTGCAGCGGCTGCACCCCCCGCTTGATGCACGTCGCCATGACTCCAATCATGGTCAAGCCGGAATGAGCCATTAATCTTATCCGGCCCATCAAGTAATGGACGCTCTTGTCTTCCTCCAAACGGGGCTCATGGTGCCACCGAGGCCTTTCTTCAAGGGAGCAGATCAAACTCCGGAGGCCGATCCGGACTGGTCGAGCAACGAGCGTCTACTATATAAAACCACTCCGAGGGCGGCCTTGAGACGCCTTCACGGAGTGCCGGATAGGTATCCGGTCCGGCGATCGCCATATTTGGCGCCGCCCACTTGATATATGGACCCCTGGTGAGAACGGGTGCGAGGCAAAACAGCCTCTTCCACAATGCGAAATGGGGCTCGATGCCCAGAATAGCTCGCAGAGAGCTACGTACCCACGATATGTAGCATGAGGCGGGCGTGAGGTGGAGGAGCTGGAGTCCATAGAACTTCGTGAGCCCGGAGGAACGGATGTATTGAAATCCGAGCCCCTTATCGAGATAGGGGACGGCACACTCGCTCCCCTTGTTAGGGCTTGGAGTGTCCTCCGCTGCCTCCCACCTTGATAAGTAACCAGTCCGGCTCGGATTTGGGACCATGAAGGCCGGAGGAAGAAACCCTCCGCTTGGAGCTTCACTAGCTCATTGTGCGAAATAGAGCACCTCCTCCAATTCCTGGCGATGGGCTAGGAGCGCGTGAGGAAGAGCCACGTTGACGATCCATGGTGGAATGGATTTCTAGGTCAGAGGCGCTTCGATGGAGTATATGCGGGAGGAAGACGGTGCGGTTTGGATCTGTATCCCTGCCTCTTTTATAGGCGGATGACTCACACAATTGGGGGGAAAATGTAAAAAACACCCTGGCTTTTCGCATTCGTGCGACACGTGGAAGAGGGCCATAATTTGGCGTGAGAAGCCGAGGAGCACAAATGTTCAAGATGAAGCGGACACTATCCGGCAGTACATGGGATTTGAAGGAGAACCCGCCTTGCAACGCCAAGACTACAAAGCACGCTGGACTTATCATCATTGAAGCCTGGTTCGGGGCTACCGAGGAGTCTGGACTAGGGGTGTCCGGACAGCGGACTATCAATATCCGCGGACACCCGGACTACGAAGATGGAAGATCAAGACTCGGCTCGTGTCCGGAAGGTACTTTCCTTGGCGTGGAAGGCAAGCTCGGCAATACGGATATGTAGATCTCCTACCATTGTAACCGACTCTGTAACCCTAGCCTCTCCGGTGTCTATATAAACCGGAGGGCCTTAGTCCGTGGGACAACATACATCTCAACAATCATACCATAGGCTAGCTTCTAGGTTTAGCCTCCTTGATCTCGTGGTAGATCTACTCTTGTACTACCCATATCATCAATATTAATCAAGCAGGGGCGTAGGGTTTTACCTCCATCGAGAGGGCCCAACAGGTAAAACATTGTGTCCTCGTCTCCTGTTACCATCCGCCTAGACGCACAGCTCGGGACCCCTACCCAAGATCCGCGGTTTGACACCGACATCGGGCTGAAAGGACAGTGGCTCCATCCCGTAGAGGTGGGCACGGGTTCCCGACGGCCCCGATCGTTACTTTTGGCGGAGCGACAGGCAGGTTGAGACCACCTAGGAGACAGTGGGCTGGCCTGCTCGGCGTTCGTGGATACTTAACACGCTTAACGAGATCTTGGTATTTGATCTGAGTCTGGCCATTTGGTCTATACACACTAACCATCTACGCGGGAGTAGTTATGGGTATCCCGACGTCGTGGTATCAGCCGAAGCCTTCTAGACGTCAGCGACTGAGCGGCGCGCGCCGGATTGGAACGTAAGCGTGCTCTTGTATTAGGGGGCTAGTTCTGCTATCGGCCGCCCACGCAACATGCAGGTGTGCAATGGGCGATGGGCCCAGACCCCTGCGCCATAGGAGTTAGACCGGCGTGCTGACCTCTCTGTTAGGCCTAGGTGGGGCTGCGACGTGTTGATCTTCCGAGGCCGGGCATGACCCAGGAAAGTGTGTCCGGCCAAATGGGATCGAGCGTGTTCGGTTATGTGGTGCACCCCTGCAGGGAAGTTTATCTATTTGAATAGCCGTGTCCCTCGGTAAAAGGACGACCCGGAGTTGTACCTTGACCTTATGACAACTAGAACCGGATACTTAATAAAACACACCCTTCCAAGTTCCACAGACAACCCGGTGATCGCTTTTCCACAGGGCGACGAGGGGAGGATCGCCGGGTAGGATTATGCTATGCGATGCTACTGGAGATGCTACTTGGAGATGCTACTTGGCGATGCTACTTGGAGGAATTCAATATACTCTCTTCTACATGCTTCAAGACGGAGGCTGCCAGAAGCGTAGTCTTCGACAGGATTAGCTATCCCCCTCTTATTCTGGCATTCTGCAGTTCAGTCCACTAATATGGCCCTTTACACATATACCCATGCATATGTAGTGTAGCTCCTTGCTTGCGAGTACTTTGGATGAGTACTCACGGTTGCTTTCTCCCCTTTTCCCCTTTCCCTTCTTTACGGTTGTCGCAACCAGATGCTGGAGTCCAGAGCAGCGCCACCGTCGATGACGACTACTACACTGGGGTGCCCTCTTGCTACGTGCATGCCGCTAACGATTTACCGTGAGTAGTTAGGAGGATCCTGGCGGAGGCGGCGCCTCTTCGATCTGTATCCCGCTTTGTGCTAGCCTTCTTAAGGCAAACTTGTTTAACTTATGTCCGTACTCAGATATTGTTGCTTCCACGACTTCGCCTATGATCGAGCATTTGTATTCGAGCCCTCGAGGCCCCTGGCTTGTATTATGATGCTTGTATGACTTATTTATGTTTTAGAGTTGTGTTGTGATATCTTCCCGTGAGTCCCTGATCTTGATCGTACACATTTGCGTGCATGATTAGTGTATGATTGAATCGGGGGCGTCACAGCCGATACCCCGACATCGTAATCCAACGCAACCGCAACCACAACGACCTCAAGGACTTATCAGCTGAAGCCGAGGCAGAGCTGCCTCCACGATGCCGATGCCGGCGTGCGCCATACCAGAACCACTCCGACCACACCATCCTGCGCCTCACCGCTGCCGCTCCACTGTCGCAACCGTCCACCGCACCGGAGTTGTTCCCGTTACGCCATCGTTCGCCGCCTCAGATCTGGTTCCCTGCCGTCGACAGACGGCCACCGCAACACACTCAACAACTTGGCCATGGGTTCATCCAAGGCTACACCATCCTCCAAAACTTGTCATTTCCAGCGAACCACAAGAAGGTCATTGAAAAAACAGAAGGACGACATAGCACTGCCAGCAGAAAGAGGTACGCCTCTTCCCTTATTCATGCAAGTCTTACGTCTCTGCTCACACCGTATTCATCCCACGAAAGAAACTAGTTGAGTGCTTATTACTGCATCTTCTTCGTGATACTAAATGCACAAGGTTTCCTCCCTTTACTATTTCACCTTTGCTAGAGGTGACTAGCCCGCCTGGATTTCAATTGAGGGTCGGTCGAACCACATTTAAAAGAAGCAGCACCCGCTTAGGCGTGCGGAGCACCTAGTCCGCCTGTTCGCCGGGGAAGCGGTGCATCAGTGTCTATCATAGGGGTGTGGGGCGCAGGAGCTGCTTGCGCCCGATCTGGAGGTTGACGGGGCTTGAATGGATGGCCGGGGGGTGGTGCCAAGCACGGCGGTGCAGTGAGGTCGAGGGGAGGGCGCAGGCAGGGGATTGGGTCGATGGTCGCTGGCATTTCGAGGAAGATCGTCAACACTGACTGGCTGGAGGTAGGTGAAGGCGATCTGCCCGTTCTTTGTACATCGAACGATGCAGAAAAAATGGACTGACCTATTTGTTTACAGTCGACTGTTATTTTCATAGAATCCTATAGTAATTTAGTGTGCCATGCATGTTGTAAAGCTATCATATGTCTCCCATCATTTATTCCTCACCGACCTGCTATCTGCTACCTTTACACTCTACTAATTGTGCACACACTTCACCCATGCTCACACTATAGTTTTTTTATGCATGGGTATTTTAGACTCTGACGCAGTGCTGATGAATGTAGAAAAGAAAAGACAGAAGTCGGTCTAGTGTAATTCGAAGATAAGCACTAAGCGTTTCAGCACTCTAAAGGGTGCAGCGTCAGTAGTTGGAGACAGTAAACGTAGCTCTGCAGTTGATGATCTCAATTGCCACACACAACCATCCCATGTGTTTGCTTTAACTTTGCGCTGTCAAATGTGGATGCATGTTGCATATGGTGTCTAGCTTGTATTGCTTCCAATTTGGTTAAATTGCATCTGCTTACTTTACACATTATACCTTTGATAATGACATGCCTTCCTGTTTTTTATAAATACTACATATGTCTATTAACCATGTTCGTACATCAAACTAATGCTCTTTTGTATCCCTCACCAATCACTTAGGATGAGACATTCACCCCAGTGGGTTACTGTGATACGCCCTACTCGTTTAAAGAGTGCAGTGTCATCCTCCCCACATGATTCTCAAGAAACAGCAAGCCTAAATGAAGATAGTCAACGTAGCTCTCTATTTGATGACCGCAACCCCACACCACCATCGCAGGTGCTTGCTCTTACTTGGCAGTGTGATATGAGGTTGCATGTTGCATATGGTGTCTACCATGTAATGCTTCTAATTAGGGTAAATTGCATCTACTTAGTTAACATATTATACATGTGAATATGACATGCCTTCCTGTTTTTGGTACATACTATGTGTTTCTATTAACTATGTTCTTACATCAAACTACTTTTCTTGTGTTTCCTCATCAATCACTTCCGATACCTTTCGTCAAGTTGATAGTGTAATATTGGTTACATCTTGCATATCATTTCAAACATGTATTGCCTCTAATATGTTGAAGTGCCACTTATAATGAGACACATCTAAGTTGGTAGAGTGATTTTGGTTGGATCTTTCATATGTAGTCTAGATTGCATTGCTTCCAATTTGTTGAAATGCCTTCCTTAGAGTTTTTCATACATATTCCATCCTCCTACAATGTCGCTGCCATACATAAAAGTTATGTTCATCAAGATCATGCATCAACGAATTTTCGTGCATCTTTGCTACGCGACCGGGGAGTAGTTAGGAGGATCCAGGCGGAGGCGGCGCCTCTTCGTCTGTATCGGTTTGTGCTAGCCTTCTTAAGGCAAACTTGTTTAACTTATATACGTACTCAGGATATTGTTGCTTCCTGACTTCGTCTATGATCGAGCATTTGTATTCGAGCCCTCGAGGCCCGGCTTGTATTATGATGCTTGTATGACTTATTTATGTTTTAGAGTTGTGTTGTGATATCTTCCGTGAGTCCACGATCTTGATCGTACACATTTGCGTGCATGATTAGTGTATGATTGAATCGAGGCGTCCGACGATACCCGACATCGTAATCCAGCATAACCGCAACCAGCGACCTCAAGGACTTATCGGTGAAGCGGCGAGCTGCCTCCACGATGCCGATGCGGCGTCGCCATACCGAACCACTCCGACCACACCATCCTGCGCCTCACGCTGCCGCTCCGCTGTCAACCGTCCACCGCCGGAGTTGTTCCCGTTCGCCATCGTTCGCCGCCTCGAATCTGGTTCCCTGCCGTCGACGGGCCCATACTTACTCAACAACTGGCCATGGGTTCATCAAGGCTACACCATCCTCAAAACTTGTCATTTCCAGCGAACCACAAGAAGGTCATTGAAAAAAGCGAAGGGCGACATAGCCTTGCCGGAAAGAAGTCGCCTCTTCCCTTATTCATGCAAGTCTTACGTCTCTGCTCACCGTATTCATCCCACGAAAGAAACTAGTTGAGTGCTTATTCTGCATCTTCTTCGTGATACTAAATGCACAAGGTTTCCTCCTTTACTATTTCACCTTTGCTAGAGGTGACTAGCCGCTGGATTTCAATTGAGGTCGGTCGAACCACATTTAAAAAGCGAGCACCGGCTTAGGCGTCGGACACCTAGTCCGCTTTGTTAGCGGAAGCGGTGCATCGATGTCTATCATAGGGGTGTGGGGCAGGGCTGCTTGCGCCCGATCTGGAGGTTGTGAGGGCTTGAATGGATGGCGGGGTGGTGCCAAGCAGCGGTGCGAGTGGTCGAGGAGGCGCAGGCGAGGATTGGGTCGATGGTCGTGGCATTTGAGGAAGATCGTCAACCTTGTTGGTGGAGGTAGGTGAAGGCGATCTGCCCGTTCTTTGTACATCGAGCGATGCAGAAAAAATGGGTGACCTATTTGTTTCTGATCATTGTTATTTTCATAGAATCCTATAGTAATTTAGTGTGCCATGCATGTTGTAAAGCTATCATATGTCTCCATCATTTATTCCTCACCGACACTGCTATCTGCTACCTTTACACTCTACTAATTGTGCACACACTTCACCCATGCTCACACTATAGTTTTTTATGCATGGGTATTTTAGACTTCGCGCAGATCTTGATGAATGTAGAAAAGAAAAACGAAGTCGGTCTAGTGTAATTGAAGATAAGCACTAAGCGTTTGACACTCTAAAGGGTGCGCGTCGATGAGTTGGAGGCGATGGCGTAGCTCTGCGTTGATGATCTCAATTGCCACACACAACCATCCCATGTGTTTGCTTTAACTGCTTGTTGTCAAATGTGGATGCATGTTGCATATGGTGTCTAGCTTGTATTGCTTCAATTTGGTTAAATTGCATCCTTACTTTACACATTATACCTTTGATAATGACATGCCTTCTGTTTTTTATAAATACTACATATGTCTATTAACCATGTTAGTACATCAAACTAATGCTCTTTTGTATCCCTCACCAATCACTTAGGATGAGACATTCACCCAGTGGAGTTCTTGTGATCGCCCTACTCGTTTAAAGGTCGGTGTCATCCTCCCACATGATTCTCAAGACAGCAAGCCTAAATGAAGATAGTCAGCGTAGCTCTCTATTTGATGACCGCAACCCCACACCACCATCGCAGGTGCTTGCTCTTACTTGGCAGTGTGATATGAGGTTGCATGTTGCATATGGTGTCTACCATGTAATGCTTCTAATTAGGGTAAATTGCATCTACTTAGTTAACATATTATACATGTGAATATGACATGCCTTCCTGTTTTTGGTACATACTATGTGTTTCTATTAACTATGTTCTTACATCAAACTACTTTTCTTGTGTTTCCCTCATCAATCACTTCTGACGATACACTGTCAAGTTGATAGTGTAATATTGGTTACATCTTGCATATCATTTCAAACATGTATTGCCTCTAATATGTTGAAGTGCCACTTATAATGAGACACATCTAAGTTGGTAGAGTGATTTTGGTTGGATCTTTCATATGTAGTCTAGATTGCATTGCTTCCAATTTGTTGAAATGCCTTCTGCTTAGAGTTTTTCATACATATTCCATCCTCCTACAATGTCGTTGCCATACATAAAAGTTATGTTCATCAGTATCATGCATCAACGAATTTGGGAGTGCAAATTTCATTCCTTTTTCTTGTGTGTTTACTTGACAAGGCAAAATCTGAAAGGACGAAGGCACGGAATGATGGTGGTCCTTTGGAGAAACCGAAACAAATGATCTCCGCAGATTCTCCTACTACTCGTACTGCAGTGCAACTTCCAAATCTCATCTCCCCCACTCCATGACCCAAGGTGCTTTCTCTAATATGGCAGTGTGATATCTGGTTGCATGTTGCATATGGTGCCTATCTTGTATTGCTCCTAATTTGTTAAATTGCATCTCCTTAGCTTACACATTATACATGTGAATATGACATGCCTTCCTGTTTTTGGTACATACTAAATCTGCCTATCACACCATGTTCTATCAAACTACTGTTCTTGTGTATCCTGCATCTATCGATTATGTCACACCCTACATTTTGTAACATTTCATTTGCAATGTTAAAGCATGAAAATTTGGACCAACAAAAACTTTTGCATTATTTGGCTTTTATTTGGAGTTGGTTTTCTCTCTGTGCTTCTTTTCAAGTGCTCTTTAAGGTCAACTACTCCACCATCTATATTTCATCTCCTTGCCCCAAACTTCTGCCCAAGGACCATGCCATGAGTATAGTGCAATATAGAATTTTCTTACAAAAATAATTTGGCCAAAAAGTATTTTCTAAATTTAGTTTTCCAAAAACCCCTGAATTGAGGTTTCCTTTGCAAATACTTGATTTGGGTTATGAAAAATATTTCAAAGGGTATATTTGAATCCTATTAGGTGTAGGACTCCCATAAACCACAAAAATATAATTTTAAAAGTAGTTTTACTATTTTATTTAAAAGCTTTTTCTTAAGGCCAAAAATGGTCTTTAATAGGGAAAAATTATTTTATTGTTTTCAAAATATTTGACAAAAATTAGGAAACTCCTTTGGACATATGTTTTCCATATATAAGAGTTTCAACTCATGGTCATGTTCAAAATATTGGTCAAATCCTCTAAAACCCTTTACGGATATTTCAAGCTTTTGAAATATTTACAAAAAATATTCTCCAAAAATTCCAAGAAAATTCTATCATCTCACATATGACATACTTGATGATCTTGACAAGTCTCATGTCATGGAGAATAGTATAACCCCATTAAATCCCCTCAAAACTATCTCTGTCCATTTTGAAGTTTGAGCAACTTTACATTGCCAAACATGTCCAAATGTTCTCAAACTTGGTGAACATGCTCCAATGGTCTAATAATGCATCTAGACCAAATGGCACAGGTTGGAGAAGAAGGTATCCTGGTCAAAGTGCCTCAAAACCTTCTCTGACCAGAATCAAATTTGAACTACTTTGTACTACCAACTTTTTCTCCATGACCCCAACTTTTGTGAGCCTGATCACATGACTAAATAAGGCCACCACACCAAGTGGTGCATCAAGGAAAGTGATCTACTCAAACTGGATCTACACAAATCCATTCCTGCCCATATTTAGGGTTTGCAAAAGTTACATTGGCAACTTTGTCCAAATAAGCTCAAAATGGGTGGAAGGCCCTAATTATATGTGGCATCTCACCCTGTGGAGTCTCATGGCCAGTGGAAGTCATTAACTTGCCCAAAACATCATCAAACACCTTCTGGCAGAATTTTGGAATGCAAATTCCAGCCCCTTCCACTAATCTCCTTGAGCCCATCTTTTTACCACAACCCCTCCTCGTTTCCCTCTGCAACTTGGATGCTTTTCTGCAGAGGAAGCAATGATGAGGAGGAAAACCCCATTGTCTTCTCTGGACAGCGCTTCTCCCTCTCTCTCGGCCTCCTTCTCTCCCTCGGCTCTCCAGGGCATCCAAGGCCCGTTCAGCTTTGCCCACACCCCTGCAGCCGCCCAGGGCGCTAGTGGGCCTTGTGAGCGAAAACCGTGGATGCGGCCAAAGTCGCTCTGGGCGCCCGGGCACCGACCGTTGGCCTTGCGCCTCCGACCACCTCGAGCTTCCCAGCGCCGTCGATGCCCCTCGGCGTCCGCTCCACGCCGGAGCCGCCCACTTGCTCCGCCCTCCTCTCTCTCCTCACTTCAGCGCCCGAGCGCCGCCGCTTCGGCCAATACTCGCGCCACTCCGTGGGCCGTGTGCAGCTTCGCCCGCTCCTTCTCTCTCTCCGGCACCCTACACCACTCCCACGAACACCCCAGGCTCTCCGTTCCTTCTCTAGCAGCCACCGAGCCGATCCGTGGGCACCGTAAGCCCGCCTCGGTGGACCTCGCCAGCCCATATAAAGCAACCCGAGCCCCTCTTTCGCTCCTTGTCGCTCCCCACACTCCAAATCGACCTCCGTACCACCCATTCATCTCGAGCCCTGAGGCTCGAGATCGAGCTCGAGCTCCGCCGCCTCGGCTCGTCGGCGTTCACTGGTCAGGCCTCCTCCGCCTCCGTTTCTTCTCGTCTGGAACCGCGCGGCCATGCTGACCTTTTCCCTCTCTTTCCCACTCTTTTTGCAGCCGGGAACTGCGGATTCATCGGCCTGAAGCACCTCCGCCCGTGACCTCGTCACCGGCGAACCAGCTCTCGGCGACCGTCTCCACCACCACCGAGCGCGACTCCACCCGAGTCCAGCGGTACCACCCGCGCACCTTCCGTGCTTTGTATCACCGCCCGGCGAGCTCGTCGTTGCCTCTGGCGGAGGTGAGCGGCGGCCGTGGGGCCACCCGTCGACCTCACCTCGGCGGGTGGGATCCACCGTCGGAGTTTAAAGCAGCCTTCCGGTCGCCGATCGGTGAGGCGTGTTGCCTTACGCCTTCGGACGTGGCGGCCAGCGTGGCTGGTTTCCCCTCTGGGCCTCTTGCCGTGGCCTCTCGGCCCGATGTACGGCGCCACTTTTCTTTTTCTTTTTCTGTCTCTTTTCCAAAAATTCCACAGGACAAAATATTTGTCCAAATGAAATATTTCCAACTCCTCAAATCTTAGAAAAATCCCACCTATTTATTGATATATCTTTCATGCACATCCATTAAACCTTTTTGCTCTGTTCAAATTTAAATTCAAATTTGAACAATAAAACCTCTGTTTGAAAATCCACAACTCTGTTTCCCTAGCTCCAAATTCAAAACCAAGAATTTTCCCCTTCCTAGTTTTTCAACTAGTATTTTACAAAAATAAGTTGACATTTTTCTGAGCACTTTGACTTTTCTGTTTTTATTATTGTCTTATTTTCCCGTTATTTTCTTGCACGTTAGATCCGTGTTGTGAGGTAGCTGAGGTAGAAGGAGGCGAGGGCTGAAGACTTTGAAGACCAAGCCAACCAAGGCAAGCAGCCCTTTGACCATGTCTTTGAAACCTTTTATGCATGACATATAGCTCTTTATTATTGTTGCATCGGAATCATGATGAGATGGTGAACCACGTGGGTTGGTTGCCTCTGTTACTTCCTCGTTGATACTTGCATTGTGCATGACCCTACCTTCTTATGAGGGTTATGCGGTGGGAATGATAGGATGCTAAGTAGTGCTACAAAAGGGGCGGGGATATGCATGGTGATGGAGACAAAGTATTTTCAAAAGACTTTTGAAAACCCCATCGGGTGCCACTTATGCCCGAGGGAGATGATGAGATGGGTAACCACTTGATGATGAAGTGGTGTCGAGGCAAGTGTGTGTTGTTTTCAAGCGGATTAGATTTAAGATTTGATGGTGACCCAACCTTACATGTGCAACCACTCTACCCTTATATGGGAAAGGGCATTATTGATTACCTAGGCGATACTAGCTTGGGGCCGCATTACTAGTGACGGGGAGAGTTGGTGCTCTCTCGGGGCGAAGTCGTGCGTAGGCGGCCATGACTTTTTCACAGGCACGGACACACCGTTGGTACCCGTGCGGTGGTATGTGATAATTATGGAGCAAGGCTCCCGAAGCGTGATGTGAAATGTTGGGCACGGGGTTCTGCCTAGTCAGTGGACTCCATGTTAGTGTCGTCTAGGGAAAGGTAGTGATCGGTGCTTACCGGGTACTTAAGGTATCGGATACGTGGATGACCGGAAGTTCCCGGATCTTGTGGTGCAGTGTGCAACCTCTGCGAGTGTAAAACTATTGAATAGCCGTGTCGGGTCAAGGGCGGTTGGTGTCTTTGCTTAAACTATATCACGAGTTTTGCAACCATGTGTGTGGTG